>CM065360.1:4900000-5197500 GCA_033032245.1 Poecilia picta
ATGGATTCTCACCCCTCAGTGTTTTAGTTAAAATGCCATTTAACAAGGATTCTCACACCCCAGAGTTTTAGTTAAGACACCATTCAACATGGATTCTCACACCCCAGAGTTTTAGTTAAGACACCATTCAACATGGATTCTCACCCCTCAGTGTTTTAGTTAAAATGCCATTTAACAAGGATTCTCACACCCCAGAGTTTTAGTTAAGACACCATTCAACATGGATTCTCACACCCCAGAGTTTTAGTTAAGACACCATTCAACATGGATTCTCACACCTCAGAGTTTTAGTTAAAACACCATTTAACAAGGATTCTCACACCTCAGTGTTTTAGTTAAAATGCCATTTAACATGGACTCTCACACCTCAGAGTTTTAGTTAAAACACCATTTAACAAGGATTCTTACACCTCAGTGTTTTAGTTAAGATGCCATTTAACAAGGATTCTCACACCTCAGTTTTAGTTAAAATGCCATTTAACAAGGATTCTCACACCTCAGTGTTTTAGTTAAGACGCCATTCAACATGGATTCTCACACCTCAGAGTTTTAGTTAAAACGCATTGATTCGTCTAACTGGGACGTTTTCCGGGGGATGGGGAGGGGGCTTTACATAGACACTGTGAAGGAGAAATAAAAAGAAGTTAATAAATAGATGAGAAGTAAAGGTAAAAACATTAAAACATTAAAAAAAAACATCAGACATCAAAACGAAGATTTAATCTTTGGAGAATCTGGATTATTTTTCACCATTACCCTTCGATGATTTCCATATCGCAGCACGCCCAAGGCGGCCATCTTGTGTTTAGATTTAATTTATCACTGCTTTGAATTCAAATCAACTCTACAAAAAATATTGGGTCAAGTTGCGTTTTTTATGTAAAAAATGTCATAATTTACAAGAATACATTCACAACAATAAAGAGAATAAAGTCATATGACAATAAAGTTGAAATAAAATCAGTAAAAAGTCTTAATATTAACAGAATAAAGTGGTAATTATTAATCTCAGCACAAAAAAGACTTTTTACTGAAGCTTTTTTCTCATTAAAACAAATCTCATAATTTTAAGATGTAAATGTGATAAAATTGCGTCTTTATTGTGATAATATTCTCGTGATTAAACAAAAATTCTTATAATCGTCATTCAACTTATAAAAGGCTGATTGAAATAAGACTTTCTGAAAATATCAACATTTGTAATTTCTTTCTTAGAAGAAAAAAATACTAAAATCAGATTCAGAATTTTTATCAGATTGTATTTAGTTACAGTAGTTTAAATAAGTACAGAAACACCAAACAAACAAATCTAGACTTTTTCTTCTTAATGTATCATTTGAAAAGGTTAACTGCATTAAAAAAGTGTTGCTTTTCAGCAAGAACCACTTGAAACTAAAGTACATGATGGTAATAAGCAGTTAGAGATGAATAATTGAGTTGTTTTTCCATCTAACTTCATCCAATAAGTGACTCATTTCTGGCTCAGATTCACACTAAAATTACAATAAGCGAGAAGGCTGGACTTCCTGTTTTTCTCAAAACAATACCAACAAGCTGGAAGAGCCTCTTTAATGGCATGCTTTGATTTCTAACCCAGGCCATGACTAAATCTGGAGTTTTTTCCAATAAAAAAAGTTGTGTAACAAACAGTGACCAGCTTGAAGTAGAAATTGAAACTCTGTAATAGAAATTATGAAGTTTTTGTTGAATTCAAACTCTGCAGGCAACCTGGATAGACATGTCAAAATAACAAATTTAGGGACAAATTGTCCCAAAAAATATTGCAAAAAACAATATTGTCATTTTGAGGCAATTTGACCTAATATATACAATACAATAATGGATAACAGATTTAAAAAAATTAAAATAATAGTATGAAATCTCTGTAACAAAAAATTGCTTTAAAAAATATAATTCAGTTTAGACAGGGAAAACAGGCAAAAGGGGCAGGTAGTGCGAAATAAAAATAGTGGCTTTTCAGCAATGTTAAAGGGAAAAAACTCAAACAAATGTTTTCCAAATCGACATTAGTGTGCTCATTTTAAATTATCATGCGGTTAATTAATTTATGCTATTACAGGAAGATATTAAGTGTTGACGTATACAGAAGAGGTTTGTGAAAAACATTAACAGCAGAAGTACGAATACTTGCACAAGTTGGCATTTTTCTAGGAAATATTTTTCTTTGCATTTTCTTCACAGAATAAATTTATATAAATTAAAGGTTTGTGGATTTTTTCTTATATTTTAGAGATTATGCAACTTTAATACAACTTTTAGATTATTTGAAGGCATTATAAACGTCTTTATTTGCTAACAAAAGCTAACTACTCTAATTTACAAACAACAGAGGCTTTACGCTGCATTTCCTCTTCTGCTAAACCAGCAGAATTTACATGTCTAGAAGTAGAATGACAGCCTAAATAATCTCAGAAACAAAAGGAAATTCTAATTTATAAGAACTCTAAGAAAGAAAAATGATAACCAAATATCTTGAGTAACAATGTTTGGTTAAATATGTTCATTTATTTTGTTGTTAATCAAACAGGAAGGTTGACAAAGCAACACGAAGATGATAACCTAAAGTTGTTTTTACATGTTTGACCAAAGCTTATGGTGTATTTAAATGTGTAGTACTGGTGCACAGTTATCAAATAAATTTGTAATTTAGCACATTTATGTCTGCGTTTAAAAAAAAAAAAAACATTTAAGTAAATTGAGCTGTTTTTCTGTTTTGCATTGGTATCAGCGGATACCAAACCTCAGATATCAGAATCGGAAGTGAAAAAAGTGGATATTTAAATGTTTTTTATTTGAAAAAATGTCTGCAAACACGTTTTCACTCTCAATATGAACTATTTTCAGTAGATTTAAAAAGAAAAAAAAATCTTAAATCAAGTTATTTTGGTTTGCGCAAAGCAAATACAACACAATCGCAAATAGACTTTTTTTATTTGTGGGTTTATGATATTTTAAAGCTGTTTTCAAAGTAACGGGAAAATTTTAAACTGCTTAATTACATTGTGAAAAGACAAACCGCTTACTTAGAGTTACTATATAATTTCATATTTATAAAATAAGAAAAAAGGTTTATGGTAAACATTAATGCTTATTGTTAAAGACACAGACACAAACAAGCAGTTAAAAACAGGTGAACCGAGTATCCAAAAATTTTACTCGAGAGTAAAAACGTATTTGGTAAATAGTCAACTCAAGTATTGAGTAACTGACCAATTTATCAATCATCTAATATTGAAAATTACTTAAGACAGACAAAAATATAAAGTAAAATGGAAATTTTGGCATTTTAAAAACCAAAATGTCAATAATTCAACCAACTAACAAAAAATAAAACTAGATTTTTTCCAAGTCAATTTCTTTCAATAAGAAATCTTTTAAAACTCTAAAAAAAAAAAAAATCAGCAGGTGATTAGATGATTGTCAATCATCTAATATTGAAAATTACTTAAGACAAAAATATAAAGTGGAAATTTTGGCATTTTAAAGACCAAAATGACAATAATTCATACAACTAACAAAAAATTGAAAGAAATGTATTTTTCCAAATCAATTTCTTTCAATAAAAAACTTTTTTAAAAAACTCAAAAAATCCCCAGGTGATTAGATGATTGTCAATCATCTAATATTGAAAATTACTTGAGACAAAAATATAAAGTTAAGTGGAAATTTTGGCATTTTAAAGACCAAAATGACAATAATTCAACCAACTAACAAAAAATAAAAATATTTTTTTTCCAAATCAATTTCTTTCAATAAAAAAACTTATGAAACTCAAAAAAAAAATCATCAGGTGAATGTGTGTGTGTGTCTGGTGAATTTTTGGTTAAAACATGTTTGTTTTTCATTCAGTGGGTAATAATTACAAGTAAATGTAACTAGTTACTACTCAACTCTGGTTAAAAACAATCTTACCGTCTCTTACAGAGCTACCAATATAGGAAGTTATTCGTACTCAGACGCTTCATAGAAAAAGCAATAAATAAAGCTGCGGCTATAACTTATAGATAAACTAGTGCGACCTCAACAAAGCGTCCGGACCAGCATAGTGACCCGGTACTTTGCTGAGAAGGCAGCTTGACAAATGTTGCGGTTGTCCCACGCAGTGAGGCGCCTCAGCAGCAAACAGCATCGCCGTCTTTGTTGTCATATCCTCTCCGAAGGCCAAAGCGACTCAACTTCCCGATTCGGGGCTAATGGTTTACTAATAGCTGACAGTTAACACCCTCAATGCCTGACGAGGCCCTGAGCGAGCAGCGTCCACGGCCTCGCCCCGCCCCAGCGCCCCGGTCAGACGCAGCCTCACCTCGGCCGTTCAACTCACCAACAACCGGCGTGTCACTGCGGTCCGTCCGCCTGGATAGCCAGGGGGTCGCTGCGGTCACCTGTCCCCGCCACAGCTCCGGTCTCAGCAGAAACTATTGCGTTTGCAGAGAGTATGAACAGGCTAGTCCCCGGATCGGAACCGCTACCCGGGCTGAGCAGTGAGAGGAGCAGCCGTCCGGCTAACTTAGCTTATATTAGCCTAATGTAGCTATTAGCATTACGGCTCTGTTAGTGTCCCCGCTTTGCTTAGCCTGGCTAGCTAGATGTATCAGAAAGATTACTGCATTTACCCCCATTAAAGAAAGGCGGCCGCTTAGGTAAAACGTTTACATTCTGAGTTAAAGAACACGATATGTGTCATAAATTTATCCTGGTACAGCCGCAGGGCGCATCCATCCAACACCAACAGTATTTCCTACTGACAGCTGCGTGCGGGTTCTCGTGAATTGTAGACGGGCGCGCACACGTGAGGCAGCCTCCCTTCCGTACACAACCACTTTAACCGCAACTGTCTACTGAAAGAACGTCAAATATACACGTTTTCCTCGGTATAATTGCTAAAAACGATTCACTAACAATATGAGTGATAATTTAATCCAAAAATTCAAATAAGTAAATAAAATAACGGTTGCGCTTCTGTCAAATAATTTGTTATATGAATTTTGACCGCTAGATGGAGCTGTTCTCATATTATCAATAAACCCAAATCCATGGAAACGCAGTTGTGATTACCCAAAACACAAGTCCATACAAGGAAACCTGAGCAATTTTCTTTTCTTTTTGTTAGTTTCAGGAGAGGATACAATTATCCCAGTAATTCTGTCTGCATCACAGCCACTTTATAAGTAATTTCTACCTTTTATCTGCCTTTCATCACTACTGGCCCAGAAATTTAATCCTTTAATCCTGTTAAATCCTTTTTATTTCCAAAACAGGACCAAAACTGAGCTGCTGCTGCTGCTGCTCAATCATTCAAAATGCCTGGTTACCAAACTTTCCAGCCTCTGAGCAGCAGCAAAATAAAACTTTAAGAGGCCAGTGACGCCCGAACCTTGGTGGAGCATAAAAGCGTTTTTGCCGAGTCAGTTAAAAGCTGTTGCTATGGCAACTCAATCAACATCAACAATCAATATGTGTTATTTTTATCAATTCAAGACCTGTTATTTTATTTTTTACTCTATTAAGTGCAGATGCTTTTCTGCTCTATGTTCGTATTGTTTTCTCAAACTCCTCGTCGGTGGTCGTTGCAGTTATTCAGTCATTCCCTCACACTAAGCCTGGATGTGCTTGAGGTTTCTCTCCACTGCCACCACATCCTCATCAATCAATGACTCATTAAGCTGACTGGGATTCCTAACTTTGACTGAAAGGCTATATAAACTCACTCACACTCTTAAAAATGAAGGATCAGATGGGACTGCGTTTCATTAAAGGTCAGCATGACTGGATCGTGTATTCATGGTGTTGGTGTAAATACACTTTATTTGTTTTAGACTTTTGGTACAATTTAAATTAACTGAACTCATTATCTCCAGACTTTCTCACTAATTTACCAAAACTAAGTTGTCATATTCTCACCTATATGGGCACATAGCATTACTTAAACATTATTGGATGATTTACATTCAGTTTTCTTTAGCTTCATATCCAGAAATGAAAACGTTGCTAGTCATCTTAATAGGGGAACATTTTGCCACTTATTATCCATTTTCCAAGCCGTTTAGTCACACCTCTTTGGAGGAATCAATTAAAATCCTTTTAAACTGAACTTTTGCAGCGGTCCAGATAGGGTTTCACACATCATCACTTTAGATCCTGACCTTAATTTATGGATTAAATTAAGAAATTACGGAGTAAAAATGCCAGTGTTGAATTAACACCCAAAAGTGTCTAAGTCAGCTGGTGTTAAAGTAACACTTTTGAAAGTGTTAAAAGATTGGCCCCCATATTTTTGTTAAATTAACTGTGGTCTATAATACTGAAATTGGTTTAAGAAAAGATAAACTTTCCATTTCTGTTTATCGTTTTGAATATTTTCCACTGTATTTGATTGATATTGACACCTTGTGGGTCAATTATGTACTTTTTTAACACCACATTGTGTTTTGTGATCAACACTACACTGATGTTATTTTTAATATATTTGACACCAGCACCATTGTAAATGCTAATGTGACACTCTTTAGTGTTGAATTTAACACCAGGTGACCTGGACACATATAGACGCTTTTGGGTGTTAATTCAACACTGTCATTTTTACTGTGTATGTGTTTATGTATTCTTAAAAGGAAAACACGTCCCTGAAATCATATTTTAAATCCCTTCAGCCCTGCTTGTCTCCAGACAGAACATGAATATTTATTTCCATCGATCCACTGTCTCACTTTTCTGTTGTAGTTACAGTTGCTATGGAAATCCTCGGGAACAGGGAGACTCCCTGCAAATATCATGATCATTTCTCTGCCCAGGAACTCCCTTTCACTTTGGTTTAGTCAAACTGGTAAAATGTAACCCAGCTGGGTCTTGAGGCAAGTTTCTACAAGACTAAATGGGAGTTGGCCCTATGCGTAAGAAAATTATGTAAACACGCTGCCTTGTTTCCAGAGAAACATGGAAATGAAGACATCATTGTTACTGGGTGGAAAGGAATATAGAAACAAATGGAAAACAAAGAAATGAACAAATAAAACACTGTTTCCAAGTGGCAACGAAACCAAAAGCCACCCATGAATGATGTCCATGTAGTTGGAAAAAAAAACGAACAGTGGTGCACATGAAGAATAAATTACTCTTTATTTACAATTATAAAAAGATTACTAAAAACAAAAACAAATTTGAATATCATGTTAAATAAAACATATTTAATACACACAAAATAAACAATGCTTGTTTTTCCTTTTGGTCATAACATATAAACTCAGAATGAAGGCGACCAAAAAGAAAAGTCATTTTGAATGACATTTATTTTACAGCTTACCATAAAGTGTATTGCATTTGCTTTTGAAATGCAGCAGTCAACAAGTTTACACCATCCAGTCCGACTTTCAGACAGAACCAGCCTTTCTTTTTAACGACACCAATCAGCGTTTTATAGCGCCTTTTTGCATTTTTAAAGGGAAACGGTAAGGTAAGGCAATGACACTGTAACTGAATGACGGACAGGACTGGAACACAGATATTGACACAAGAGCTCAATATTTCAGTCAGAGGTGCTACATTTTCCTTCAGTGGTTGTTCACTGCAAAAACACAAAACCTTACCAAGGATTTCTTGTCTACTTTCTAGTGCAAACATTTTACTGTACTTGAAATAATACAAAACTAACATATAAGTAGCTATTCTGCAAAACATAGGAGCTTGTTTTAGGTCAATAATTCAAAATAAAATTTTGAATTTTATTCGAAATTTTAAGAATTTTGAGAAAAATTTGAGAATCCTTGTATGATGTCGCTCTGCTAAAACTCTGTTCGAGGAGACCCCATAAGGGCAAGTCCTCATGTGGATCAATGTTTTTATTTTTACTTTTAATGTTTTTATCTTTTTTAAAAAAATCTCTGTCTCTTTCTGTTTTTATTTTCATTTTAAATTGTGTGAAGCACTTTGAAATGCCTTGCTGCTGAAATGTGCTATACAAATACAATTTGATTGATTGATTAATATTATTTTTAATAAAGTACTAGTTGAACTGGGAAATTATTTCACAAGACATTTTTTCCCAATGTTATCTGTTGTGGAACTAAAACTGGGTTGCTAGGCAACGTGCTGGGCTTGCCTGACGTTGCTAGGTAACGGCACAATGGAACTAGAACTTTCTCACCAATATTAAGAAATTATTGACTGAAAAAAAGCTTAATGTGAATGAAAAAAGTACTAGCTCTGAGTGAAATGATTGGAGTTGGGCAGAATGTTTTCCCGTATCTTTGTTTCCACCTTCCTAAAGTAATTTTGTCCAAAATGTATAACTTTTCTTGCCAAAAACATCTTTTGGAAAGAAAGAGGTGGTGATTCTTTTGCCCAAATTATTGGCGTATCATTCAAATAAACTCCTATAACTTACATGTACGTTAGTACACTTGAAATAAGACAAAACTAAGATGTTTACACAAGAAGCTAGACCAAAATTACTTGATCTTTTGCAGTCCGTTAGAAAGAAATCTTTCATATAAAATATTATTTATAGACCACCGCACTACTGAAGAAGCCAGAAATTGTGTATTCCTGTGTTTAAGATGTGATTTAACACTTTTTTTCAGTCTTCATCTGCAAGTTTCCGCAGATCAGGGTGTTTCAGGAAACACAAGTCCTTCTGGATCTAGATCCCGCTCCTTTACGTAGCAGCACGTGAAATGACAACGTAGTGGCCCAGGTGAAGCTAGCTGTCCTTTTGCTTGTCTATTGGGAACGTTCTGATCCACGACCGCGTTCGTGCTAGACACCGACTCCAGTCGTAAAGGGGATAGTACTGGAAATACCTCTGCGCTTTGTCCGTCTGCACCGTGAAGGTGGTGCTGGACACCGCCAGCGTGAATCGGTTCAGCAGCGGCGTGTAGTTGCAGAACGGGCTCAGAATCCAGCGCAGAATGTCGTTCAGGATGGCCAGGAAATGGAGGACGATGGCCGGCATGCAGACTTTACGGAAGTTGAACTCGGACAGCAACTCCATGTTGAAGTTCTCGTAGCTTTTGTAGGGCGACTCGTCGTAGCAGTAGAAAGCTTCGCCGCCAACTTTCTCCGGTTTCGTCTTCAGGGCTCGGGCTGCGAGTAAGTGCATCCAGGCGACGTTACCTAGCAACACAAACAGAGGGGTAAATACCAACCTGCCCTCTCAAGTCTCTCCAGCCGTCAGTCACATGAGAAATGTAGACATTTCACCGAAAACTACAAGGTTGATGGGATCGAAACGTCAAGAGAAAAATATTTCAGATGCAAGACGTAGGCGCGTGTGGAAGGTCATCCTGACCAACTCTGAAACTGAGTAACGACAGAAGCATGAAAAATCTCCACCCTGGATTTGTTGCTCTCTTTGAAAGGTTAGTTACAGCGTTGTCTACAACCAGCTGAATCACTACAGTTTTAGAAACAAATTTCACTACAATTACAGCTGCAAGTCTATTCAGGCACCTCTCTGCCACCTTTGCACAGCGAGAGATGTAAATATTAATCCTATTTTTCTTCGTAAAGGAGCTCAAGCTGCCCATAGAAGAAAAGGAGGAGTAAATTTCCCCAACAAAACAAAATAAAAAAATAAAGTAAAAATACAGTTTGAGATTAATATCAAAATTTTTCTAGAAAAAACTGAATTTAAAAAGTCAAGAATTTTCAGCTTTTGAACATGTTTCTAGAAATTTTCTGACATTAACATCAAAATTTCTCAGTTTTTCTGTACCTAATTTTCGATTTTTCAAATTCTGAAATTTCCAAATTTTTTCATAGAAAAGTTATGACAATTTCAAAATTTATGATTATTTTGGCGGAAACTTACTCCTCCCTTTTGATTTTATTAATCTACATACAATGGTCCCAATGTGTCATAAAACAAACTATGGATGCAAACAATAAATTGTCAATTAATGGTTCATTAGATTAAAATGAGTTCCAATCGATTGACTAAGACAACGTAATAGTGTTTAGGTTGTTGTAGTTTAATCTTTTTTTAAACCCAGAATATTTGTGTCATGGAAATAATGTTAGTTCTTCTGATACAAGAAAAAAAACTAAAGTTTTTAAGAAAAAGGCCACTTAGCAATTAGTCGATCAATAATGTATAAGACACAGAACGATGTGAAATATTTTTACAGTTGCTCTTCTTCATGTCAAATTATGCCCAATTATTTCCTTACACATCCGTTTCTAGCAGCGGCTCACGAGTCTCGATCTTGATGAAAATATTATCAAGTGCAAACATCTTGACAACCTTCTGAGAAATGCAGAGGAAGCGCCGGTGTTGCATTTACTTCTGCTTCTCGTTTTGCAGCGAATGCAAGTTGCTGTACCTTGAAATGCACTGAACCGGTTTAAAAGAAAAAGAAAGCCAAAAGCAAGCCACTCTTCTGAAGGAGAACATGGAGGTTTGTACCTGCGTAGACTCGGCCGTGCTCGACGTGATCCGGGACGCCTCCGATCACCAGGCCTCCCCTCTCCACAGCCTGGTTGTAGAAGTCTCTCATCAGCTGGTGGCCTTCGCCGTAGATCCCCGTCGGTCTCAGCGAACAGGTGTACAAACACCTCCCACCCTTTACCTGCGCAGAACGCAAACAAACAAGTTCATTCGTGCTGCACATTTCAACAGAGTGTTTTACAAACATCATATAGAATTAAAAACAAGTAACAGACATTACATTTTAATTTGCCAGCGTTAAAATCACCAATACAAGTCAAATATGTGTATGTGCATTTATGTGTTTCTCTAGATCATGCCAAGTCCTTTAATCCTGGGAATGTTCTTAAGGTGATGGGAGGCCGACTTTGTAACCGTCTTTATGTGAAGGTTCAGGTCTGAGCTCAGCGCTACACCCAGATTTCACTCCTGATCGAGTTTCTAGCTGTAACAATTGAAGCTGTGCGCAGATTCTTGGTTGTTCAAACCCCTGTTAGAAAACTGTGATCCCTTTAACCTCAAAAAAGAAAAAAAAAAAAACATTCCTAAATGGGTCAGATGGGTTTGGATTGCGTAAAGCTAAAAATAACATCCCAGTGAGGCAACGAGGGGAGGTGGAGGAGCATTCTGTGGCAAAGACGTTGCTCAAGGAAAACCCCGCTATGAAACCCACCAGGCATTCGACAGTGATTAAGTAAACCACAGTTGTCAATGTGTTTTAGTTTTAAGCTAACTTTACTCCAAGAGTTTTGCAGGGATTTGCAGAAATGATCTCAAATAATTGCATTACAGTGAATAAACACGACACCAACAGCTCAGATGTGCCTTTTCATGCAGTCGCCCTGCAGGGAGGGCAGAAAGAAGCTCTTCAAATAATAAGCAGAGCACTGAAAAGTCACACCCAACTACGAGCAGCACTACTTTAACATGTTTCTACTCAAAACTAAAAAGTAGCCGTTACTCAAGCTCAGAGTAACTCATCAAAATATAAAAGTTATGTGGAAGTTTTGCATTTTAAAATACCAAAAATGAAAATAGTTCAGATAAATAACATGATTTAAAAAAAAATCAGGCAAAACAAAGATTTTTCCAAATCGATTTCTTTCAACTTAAAATGTATGAAGCTTTAACAAAAGTGTGTTTATCCAGTGAATTTTTGGTTAAAACGAGTCTTTTCTTCATTCAGAAGGAATTTTACTCAAGTAAGAGTAGCGATACTTCAGTATATTTTTACTCAAAAGTGAAAAATATCCAAACTCAAGAGTGAAAGAGTATTTGGTAAAAGTTTACTCAAATACTGAGTAACTAATCAAAACACAGATGGTTTAATATGTAAAAATGGCATCATCACACCCACCCAGTATTGTAGGAACCAAAATGAAAATAATTTATATAAATAATTACAAAATCAGGCAAAAAGATTTGATTTTGTCAATATAAAACTAACGAAACTTTTTCAGAAACTGCAGATGCGTCTTTGGTGACATTTTTTTCTAAAACATGTTTATTCTTCATTTAGTGACGTTGCTCACAGTGGGTCAATAATCCACAAATCTTAGTCAAGTAAAAGTAAAAATTCCCCTAAAAGTAGATTTGCTACCAAAACGTTACTCGGGTAAATGTGACCAGTCACCGTCCAGCTCTGGAAACAAAGTCTTACCTGACTGCCGTTCGCTCTCAGCACAATATTCTCCGCCTTGCTTTACTCTTGGGATACGCCATGGTGTGCTTCACTTCATATTTTGTGTCTTCATTTCCTCTGCAAAGGAAAAAAAAACCCACATTAAACTCTGACAATCTTCTCCTTTTAATGTAAATATCAGGCGAGTGCTGCTGGGACGTATATTCATGGAAACATGTCGGATGAGCAGATCAAGTTCCTTTGACTCTTGGCCTGAATGAGAAAAATGCATTTCAAGCAAATTCCTCAGAGTCAAAAGGAAAGTTTGTACAGATCGATGAGCATTTTCCGAACATTCATCCTGGGTTCCTGCGCAGCCCTTTGACCTGCTCTGAGTTTGCGTTCCTGAATCAGCGCACGTCTCTCTCAGGGCGGACAAAGCCTCATTGTTTCACCATAACTTCATGCTGTAACCATCAGGGGAAGAGCTGAATACCTCTGATGCTGCCGGGATGCCAGACGTTTGCCGCAGCACGTTTCAAATGAAGTAATCCACTTTATAAATATTCTGGCTGAGTTTTATCTTGCAACTGCGATCCATCACCATGAACGTCATGACCTCACCCGCTGCAGCCAAGTTTTCTAAAATATCAACATACCACAGAGGAAAAACAAGAAGCCTGTCTGATCCAGACGTTAACTCACCTCAAAGACCACAACGGAGAAAAGTAATAAGGATGAACTTAGAGAAAACAAAGCTTCTGCGTTGCTTTGGTTGCTGGAAATGTTTCAGGCTAAATGCTAAACACAGAAAGATTAAGTTTTAAATTGACTACTGGAAGATAAAATGCTGGTTCGAGCCATGACAGAATGCTGGATTCAATTGAAAGGCTCAAATAAAAACAAGGAGCTAAACTGAGGTTTTGAGAGCGGCCTAGTCAAAGTTTGGATTTATTTCCAGTTTTCTCAGATACATTGTCAAGGGTTCAGGGGTCAAAAAAAATATTTTTTTATTGGTTTGTATTTACTAAGGTCGTGTTTGATAGATATACAAATTTGGTTCATGATTTCAAGCCAGCAGTGTCCAAAGTATGGCCCGAGGGCCATTTGTGGCCCTCGAAATGATTTTATTCAGCCCCTAACCAGACGTCAACAACAGTAAAAAATGTGCAAAACAAAACTGAAAACGACCGATGAAGCTAAAAACTTTGGAAGTTGAGTTTCATCTTATGCATCTTTACTGATATGCAGATTTTAACATTTTGGTTTATTTTTGAGCAGTTAAAACAAACAAAAAAAAAATTAAAATAATTTTTTAATTGTTTTTATTTTAATACATGTTGTGGCCTGTCAGTAGTTTCAATTTGCTAGCTCTAGGAGTTTTTAAACATTTAAAAATAGCGGGAAGTACAGCCAAACACTCGTGAGATTTTTTTTTTAGGAGAACACAGTTTGAAAATGCACTAAGAATAAAAACATGAGTCAGATTTTGCAGCTATATTTCCATGACACGGACCTGAAGTTCCCTCTTTTCCAAGTCAACCTCATGTGCAACGTGTCACGTTTTTTTCTTTCCACAATCAGCAGGATGGAAACTAATCACAAGGTTTTATGTCGCAGAAACTCAGACCTGTTCTCACACATGTTGACTGTGGTCGGCTAATCACAGAGCAGGACGTCTCTTCTGAAAATAACGCTGACGTGTGCAGACGGCGTGTCATTTAGTCACACCGACCCAGAACCAAACATTCACCCTCCAAATGTGAAGTCAAAACAAGAATCAAAGGTGCCCAGTGTAGCTAGAAGTAAACCGAAGCTGGTAATTCACAGGAATGTTTATAATAATAACTAACACTGAGAAACGACTGTTGTTGCATGACGATTTGATGACAGGCGAGGAATGTTTCCAATATAAGCCGCAGACGGCGTCTGTACGGCAACGCTAAATGCCAATCATACACAACATCACAGACTGCAGACTGCTGCTCTCATGTCTGCCCAACAAAATATATTTTTGGCACCAAAATTGTAAAGTAGAAAGTTCTTGTGGGTGAAAAATACGTGATTTTCAAACTAAAACAATAAAGTACACATGGAACATTTTAGCTACAGAAATTAGTTGGTGTGATTTCTGCAGAAAATTTATCTGAAATTCATAAAAGATTCACTTTTGTCTGATTAATGTTAAAAAATAGGTTTATAATTTCTTATGTTTAATTTCCCATTGGGATTAATAAAGTATTTTTCAATTTGAATAAAACTTTTGGGTCAACTCTCCAAGGTTACTTTGGGTTTCGTCAAGATTATGAATGTTCTTAAAGGGAAGATATTTTAAATGTCCAAAATGAACAAACAAAACAATAAATAAAATGAATTACGAAGTGTAAATAAAACTGTCCTTTAAAAAAAAAAAAAAAAACCGTGTCTTGTTTTTGGTAGAAAGAGAAAAACTACAAATCATACAAATAGAAATTGAGGTTATTTTAATTTATCATGTAATAATTGATTTATTAGTTATTGTGACAGGCACAGGCGGGCCGGATTTGGCCCTCGCGCCTCGAGTTTTGACACACGTTCTCTGGTTTTCTTTTAAACAAGAAATATTAATCTACAACTTGTGAAATGCCTGGTAAAATTTACACCAGTCTTGAATTGTAGTCAGCGGCCCCACAAATGCATTCTGAGGACCACAAATGGCCCCCCTCCCGCACTTTGTACACCCCTAAATGAAGCTTTGATGAACATTTTTCATATTTTGAGTTATGATCGTTTTGAAGCCGCCCAGTCTTAATCATATCCCGTCCTTCCCTCATGATTTACATGATTATTGTTTTATTTTCCCAGAAATAACAGGAAGACGTTCGGACAACATCTGGATTAACGCCATGTGGAAAACACATGGCAGAAAGAAGAGACAGACGGAACATCAAATAGGACTTTTTCAGTTGCTAATGATGAGGAATGACGTTTACCTCTTGAAATGATCGCCCTTCATGTTGGGTCCAATCACTTCCATGCTGCTGGTGTAGACGAGGCGCTCGACGCCACATTCCACGCACGCTCGGATCACGTTCTCCGTTCCTGACGGCAAAAACAAACAAAGAACATTTAACTTTAAATAAAGCCTCACTGAAACAAACGAGTGTCTCTGTTCTTCCCGGATGAGAAGCTAAAAGCAGATTAAATCGCGGTCTGGGATCCACATGCGGACTGGAGGCTTCCCCCCCCCCCAGTTTGTGCTCAGACTAAATCTGGACTCCATTATCGAAGCCGGACGGACAGCCGTTGGAAAGAAACACGAAAAACGACGACAGGAAACAGGAAACCTTTTATGGTAGCATTGAAAACAGTAGATTTATTATTACTTATCTGATATTTTGCAACATTGGACTCGGATTCCTCTGTTACATTTTAAATTTTCTTTGGCAGTAGATGACTAGATTAAAGAATAGCAGAGTTAATTTTTTTTAAAAACAGAAGTTTATT
Organism: Poecilia picta; assembly: GCA_033032245.1. Classification (NCBI taxonomy): domain Eukaryota; kingdom Metazoa; phylum Chordata; class Actinopteri; order Cyprinodontiformes; family Poeciliidae; genus Poecilia; species Poecilia picta. Next base: position 4,915,549 of record CM065360.1, read on the forward strand.
TCATGCTCCACAACCAGATCCACTTAAAAACATGGTCTGCTGCTGCCAACCACCAGGTCGTTGCTAGGTAACCAAAGAGTGACTGGGTTGCTAGGTAACCAAAGAGTGAGTGAGTGAGTTGATTCCAACAGAAATTGTTGTATATTTTAACCAATATATATATATATATATATATATATATATATATATATATATATTATATATATATATATATATATATATATATATATATATAATATATATTAGGATATTTTAACCAATATATATATATATATATATATATATATATATATATATATATATATATATATTGGTTAAAATATACAACAATATACAGTATATATATATATTGGTTAAAATATACAACAATTTCTGTATGTATATATATATATATATATATCTATATAGACGCCACATTCCACGCACGTATAGATTCCACGCATATATATATGCGTATTCCACGCATATATAGATAGATATATATATACATATATCTATATATATATCTATATAGATAGATATATATATAGATATAGATAAGGGTGTAGTGATACAATAATTTCACGATATGATACAATATTCTGGTCACGATACGATACGTATTACGATATTTGTTGAACGATTCGATCTGGTGTGATTCGATACGATTCGGTGCATTTTTACAATTTTCTGAAAGATTTTAGAAGGACAGAGTGATTTTAGTGACATTTTGTGTGCCATAAACTTGTATTTAGTTAACTGAAAACTGATTAAAAGCACCAACTAACACTTTGACGCCAACACTTTAAGATCAACAGTCTGCAGCTGGACAAAATGAATCAAAGATGCAATGACAGAATTAGCTTCTGTCATTTAATTCATGTGGATTTGACATGAAAGTTTAAACGGTAATCCAGGAGCAGAGTGGGGAGATTATCAGCCTCTGTAGACTCTCAATATGCAAATTATTGTTTTTTTATTGAGGATTTTACATGTCCAAAAACACAGGAATCTAATGTTTCGTATGTTTGGAAGCTCATTCCCTCTCACATAATTGGAAAAGCCGGAGAAAGGCGGCGCTTTTGACATTTCTCTGACATTCGGAAAAATATGGTTTACTAACTTTAGCATAACTCCGGTTATACTTGGCCTGTTAACACAATTTAAAAACTGGTGTGTAGTTTATAATGTGCACTTTAAGCTCAAGTTGAAAGTGAGACTGAGGGAAGCGGAGTTTTGCTGCTGCGCCGTAACAAACTAGACATTAAAAAGAGCTACGTGGCTATGAACCCCTAAGGTTTAACGGATCGATACTCCCGGATGAAAAATCGATACTTTCCGAGGGCAGAAAATATCGATATATATCACTGAATCGATTTTTTTATACAGCCCAAACATATATAAATATATATAGTTATTTATTATATTGAAATAAAATATTTATTTTCCTTCTCACTAAAATAAAAGATGCTAACGTGATTTTTAGAGCTCCAGACGACAAAGAATTGAACTGCGATGCAGGACTTTTGAATCTGAAAACCAGAGAGGCTTTTTTTTATCTCTCAGGTTAGAAGGAAAATGGTTAACAAGAAGCAGGAGGTCTGGGGAACCAGGAAGGTTTGTCATTCCTTAAAATCAGAGCTGAATGAGAAACCAGGTGGAGCCACTTTGCTCTTAATGAAATAAAGCAAAACTAAGTCAGAATCAAACCTCGCCGTTGGATTCTCATGAATGCAGGAACCAGTCATCGAATTAGTCAACTCAGGATGAATCTGTTGTGTTACGCTCTGCACTGCTGATGTGCAAACGGGGGATTCATAAAGCCCAGTCAGCCTACAGACAACAAAAGCAGCTTTTGTCCGGTTTGTTGAATCACTCGCATCTGATCCAACCCGGTTCCCCGAGCCCAACTGAGAAGCACAAATCTAAAGACCAAACAATAGAATGGAGTTTATTTCTTTATTAATGAGGCGTCTCGTGTTTGATTTTAGCCATCCTGCTTTTGTGGACTATTTATGTGCAACAAGCCACAGAGATATTCCCAGAAATGTGTTTTCAAAGATAAGGCTGACAATAATACAAAATACTGTGTTTGTGCTGCACTGTTGGGCACAAACAGATAGATGAGTCACTCTGTGGGATTTATTGAAAATAAAACAAAAGCAGAAATTACAGTCTGCAACATTTTAGAGAAAACTTTTGTTTCTAGTTTAAATTACTCTCCTACAAACAACTTCTGTGTGTTTCTAAAAGCATCAGCTTCACATTTCCCATAAATTAGATAATAAAATCAACAGTTACTCGACTGTGTGCAATGATTTATGCTTATGGCGCTTTGGGAATCAACCTAATGGGGCTTAAGTCTCATCTCCTCCATCTAACACATGGTCTCTTAAATTGTTTGAATCGATTCAGAAGTTCTCAACCTTTTATTCGACTTTCTGATCCGTGTAAAGTTCTAGTTTTGTTGGAGTTTGGAGGATGAAACACGATGTCAGGTATTTTTTCTTTTTTCCTGCCAATGTGTTGAAACCTGAGTAAATCGGTTGACTTGGTTCCTGTCAATGGTGGCTCTGTGACTGTAAATGTTCCCTCTCTGCTCAGGAAGCCAAGCTCCGAAATTTATTTTGATGGAAGCTTTTTAACATTAAATGTGACCCATTATGCTTCCTTGAACAGGGTGGGGTAGGTTTACAGGCTTTACAAAACATGTTCATTACTTTTTTTTTTTTTTTTACACAAAATCATTTTCAGACAGTGAGATTTTAGGGTGCAGTTCACACTGCAGCCTGAAGTGACCCAATTCTGATGTTTATGACGTAATGCGACCTGTATCCGATCCTTTCATGGCAGTGTGAACAGCTCAGGTCCGATTCTTTTTAGAATGTGACCCATATCTGATACGTATCCGATTCAAATGCGACCATAACGTCCAGGTCTCATTCATCCGAACTGAACGTCACTGATTCTCAACAAATCTCACTATTCTGTGTCCTGATACGGGAAGAAAAACAACAACCATGACGGACTATATGAGGATGAAGTTGTTAATATGTTGCTCCAGTCGGACAACTTCAAATATGTAAGCTAAGCTCCACCGTTAGCCTCCTTGTTTACTTCCGCCAACACTGAGCTCTTCTTCTTCTTTTTATGGCGGTTGGCAGATCACTGAGAACGCTGACGCTATTCCGCCCTCTACTGCGCATGCGGGACACTTTCAGGTCGTTGCCCTGTTCACACTGCAGAACACATACAGGTTCATTTACTGGCTCTGTGAACAGCCAGGCAAAAAAATCGGAATTGCCAAAAAATCGGAATTGAGTCACTTCAGGCTGCAGTGTGAACGCATCCCAAGTCTGCTCAGTTCACAAAGAGCTGTTTTAGCTCGTTCATCACTTTAAATCCAAACAAGCTGCTGCTGGCCACGCCCACCCAGCTCAACGTTTACGCTCACGCGTGAAAAAAAAATGGCTACAAAACATGTAGAATCGGAGGTTCAAGGTCAAGCAACAAAAACGCAGTAAGTGTTTTTTTTTTTAAATGCCAAGTAAACAACAAAACACTTGTCTTTTCCAGCAGCCATTGTACACCACATACAGCAATAAATCCAACTGACCAACTGTGCTGGAGCTCTGCTGGGGTTGCTAGGTAACGGACGGGACTCTCCTGGGGTTGCTAAGTGACGGGATGGGCTTTGCTAGGGTTACAAGATGATTGGCCTGCTTATTTGTGATGTTACTTTTGGAAGATTTTTGAATTATCCAGACTCCAATAAATATTAAATTATTGCCAAGAAACATCTGGCAGAATTTTTTTGTTTGTTTGTTTGTTTTTCTAAGCACTTGGGCAGAGAGAATTTTGTGGTTTCCTAAGAAGTAATTTGCCAGATTAAAAACCACCAAGCTACTAGCAAGCAGTCAAAGCTTCAGTTGTGGAAACATCGTTGAACCGCAGGAGTGTTTCGAAATCCTGATTGTCATGGAGCGTGACTGCATGTCGTGAACAACTTTAACAACTTCCTTTGATATTGAGCTAAAATTGGACTTCACTATAACTGAACCTGCAAGAGTTTTTCTTCAGAAACGGTGAGTAGGAAAAACAAAAGCATCTGCAGAGGCAGGTAGTAACTAGTTATTACTCCCGTACATTTACTTGAACTTTTAGTGGAAAAAAGTTGTTCAAGTAAATTTACTCTATTTACCTGAATTAACCAAATGGTTAATTTTCAACATGGATAATTAACCAAAAGGTCATTTCCCAAATGGTTACTTTTTACTTTCACTTTAAAGTGGTTCAATTTTTACTTTAGTGCAATTTTTTTAGGACTCATATCTACCTCTGAATCATGGCAATTATTTTCTCCTGAGGACAAATACTTTATGAAGAACAAAAAAATAATAATTTCCTGGAATCGGTTACAGTATAGAAACAAATCCCAACATGAAACCAGTGATATGTTCCAGTTTTTAGGGAACTAACTGGAAAAATATGTGATCCAACTTCCCGATAGTTTCCGTTTTGATCCCGTCACGGACATGCCATCCTTTGTCACTACCCAAAGGTGTGGATTTCCTCAGAAATCATTTCCTTTCTTCCTGTTATCACTCAGATCACGCCACCTCCAGGACGTACCTGTGACGTTGACGGCGTAGATGAGGGACTCTGGGACTTTGTGCCAGACATCCACCAGGCTGGCAGAGTGGATTACAACGTCGACTCCTCTGGTGGCCTCCAACACGCTGTTGTAATCTGTGATGTCTCCTTGGATTAAAGTCACTTTCACCTCATCTGCATAAGAAACAGGAAGCAAATACACCCATTTATTGCATGCAAGGAAACAAAATGTTTTCCAAAGAATTTCAGGAGATAATGGAAAAAGACAGAGATGGTTTGCTAAGGATAATTAAGGCTGTTTGTCAACAAACGTGTTCACTTCCTTGTTACAAAATTCCCATTCTTGCTTGCTTACAACTGCACATTTTCCAGTAATCGTTTCCTTATCAGCTCAAGAGGAAATAGGTTTTGTATCATATTGGCGGCTCTTTTCTTTTGGAATGTGAATGAGACACAACAGCCATTAGATGAACTCACCCTGACAGGTTCGTTATTGCGCAATGCTGCTTTTAGTTGTGTTGAAAGAAATGATGTAAAATCTGAAATGATGTAAAATCGAGTATCAGTAGCTGTTTTACGCAGCAGGTAAATTTCTCTGCCTCTTCTATGTAGCATAATCTATCTTTTTCTAATCATTTTCAAAATCTCTGTCTATTTCTGTTTTCATTTTTATTTTAAATTGTGTAAAGCACTTTGAAATGCCTTGCTGCTGAAATGTGCTATACAAATAAAATTTGATTGATTGATTGATTGATTGATTGATAATCTGGTTCCGGAAGCTAAAGCTAACCGCTAAACTGATTAATTCCGACACTAATAAATCCGAAATCCGCAACACGTCCAGTCAAACACGTCACAGAAATGTCCGCTAACGCTAAATTTCACTCACATAAAAGCCGATGATAATCTAGATTTGTACGTATGCCGAAAATAATGTATTTTGGAAAGAGGGAGTGTTTTATTTTGAAGAGTCCTTCGTCGTATCCGGTTCCGTCTTCTGTTTTGTGTTGCTAGGATACAAAAAGCCGTTATTCGAAAGGTAAAAACTATTAGCTTTATGTTACGATTAGAGACGTAATTCACACATTTTACACAAAAAGATCACTAGCCTCCAACTTCACAAATGTTGATTATAAACGGAACTTGAATATGTTTCACTTTACCTTGTAATTATGTACAATTATTACATAAACTAGATTCATTTACGGAAAAGTCACAAAAACGTGCAAATAATGTAAAGAATTTGTAATCGGAGAAAATAGACAAAAGAGGCAATAAAAACAAAAATTATTATGTAATTTTCAGCAAGCCTTATCCTTTTGACTGGAAATGCTTTTCACATGCGAGGATTATTCATTCAAAATTCAAATTATAAGATACTTTATTGAACCCAAAGAGAAATTAAATGCTGTTGTAATTAAAAATTATTTATTATTAATGGCGCAAATAGCCTCCAAACTCAATTTCCCCATGTAAAATACTTTTAAAAGTCAAGACAATGTTCACACAAACCAACATTTTCAAGCAATAAAAAGAAAAAAACTGTTGTATTGATTTTGTTTTTATATTGTGGTTTTGACTCGAAATGCTTTACATGTTCCGTTCGTTTCATATGGGAGGATTATTGATGGTGCACTGCCTCCAAATTTAGTTTCCCATGTAAAATATTGTGTAAAAATAAATTAATAAAAGTTAATAAATAATAAACAAAAGCAACCTTGGAGTTTATCTTGAGACATATTGTGTTTCGGTCCATCGTCTGGGAGAGAGGAAGTGCGTCATCACGTTAATGAAGGTCTTGAACTCCTGGTTTATCTTTGCTCTCATGCCTCGTCCTTGACTTGCTGATATAATCCAACGCAAGCAGAAAACAGCCAGAGAGGAACAGACTTTTGAACCTTCAGTTCAGAGAACCGGTTGCAAATGTTTTACCAGTTCAGACCAGTTTTTTAAAACGCTGAACATACAAGCCAGCATTTCATTTTTCCTTTCTCATCAGCTTCAGCACAGGGCTGACAGCAGGCAAAACTGCTGATCAATCATCAGGAAGCATAACACGCTTCAATCACACTTCATAATGACTGATTAAAGCCAAACAAGGACGGAATGGCTCGTTTATTCAGCTACTCAGGGAGGTTTATTGGTGTCATCATGAAGCAAATGATGCGAGCAGACAGAAAACCAACCACAGATAAGAGATTAATTATATCTCATCTATGCTCACATGATATACGAAGGAAGTTGAAGCTACAGAAGAAGAAAAAAAAAACACTGTGCACCTTTTAAAACAGGGGGAATATTTATGCTATCTTTAATTTCAACCCGCAAGAAAAACCAATAGATTTATCTTTTGAACAAAATGAGGATATTCAACTGAAAACCAAACAACTTAACATTTTCAAATTTTAATGTACAGAAACATGTTTATCTTCGAATCTAAAGCATTAAAACGCAATCCAGTTATTATACATCACTGTAAAAACCAGCAGACTAAAAACGAAGCGCCTCTAATGTTTCAAGCGGGAGAAAAGAAAAGGTCGCTGCTCTCACCTCTCTCCCTCCGTTGGTGAAACCCAGGATAGATGTGCTTGTCAAACACCCGCACCTCCGCCAGCTTCTCCTCTTTCTCCAGCAGAACATCGAGCAGGTGCTTTCCGAGGAAACCGCAGCCTCCCGTGATCAAATAGACGAGCTGGTGGTCTTTCATGGTGGAGGAGACACTGAGCTTCCTGCGAGCTCCGGCTGCTTCTGCACGAATAACAGCTGACAGCCGGCGGAGGCGCATTTATACAAGCTCCGCCCCCTTTTGGGGCGGGACCGAAATCCGGATCTATGAGGGTTGGAGAGCGCTGCTTATGGAGTGAAAATAGTCTCAAAAAGATTTGTGCGTGCGTAACAGGATTTGTGCGTGCGTAAAAAGATTTGTGCGTGCGTAAAAAGATTTGTGTGTGCGTAACAGGATTTATGCGTGCGTAAAAAGATTTGTGCGTGCGTAACAGGATTTGTGCGTGCGTAACAGGATTTGTGCGTGCGTAAAAAGATTTGTGCGTGCATAACAGGATTTGTGCGTGGTAACACTATTTGTGCGTGCGTAAAAAGATTTGTGCTGCGTAAAAAGATTTGTGTGTGCGTAAACAGGATTTATGCGTGCGTAAAAAGATTTGTGTGTGCGTAACAGGATTTGTGCGTGCGTAACAGGATTTGTGCGTGCGTAACAGATTTGTGCGTTGCGTAAAAAGATTTGTGCGTGCATAACAGGATTTGTGCGTGTGTAACACTATTTGTGCATGCGTAAAAAGATTTGTGCGTGCGTAAAAAGATTGGTGCGTGCGTAACAGGATTTGTGCGTGCGTAACAGGATTTGTGCGTGCGTAAAAATATTTGTGCGTGCGTAAAAAGATTTGTGCGTGTGTAACAGGATTTGTGCGTGCGTAAAAAGATTTGTGCGTGCGTAAAAAGATTTGTGTGTGCGTAACAGGATTTATGCGTGCGTAAAAAGATTTGTGCGTGCGTAACAGGATTTGTGCGTGCGTAACAGGATTTGTGCGTGCGTAAAAAGATTTGTGCGTGCATAACAGGATTTGTGCGTGTGTAACACTATTTGTGCGTGCGTAAAAAGATTTGTGCGTGCGTAAAAAGATTTGTGGTGCGTAACAGGATTTATGCGTGCGTAACAAGATTTGTGTGTGCGTAAAAAGATTTGTGCGTGCGTAACAGGATTTGTGCGTGCGTAACAGGATTTGTGCGTGCGTAAAAAGATTTGTGCGTGCATAACAGGATTTGTGCGTGTGTAACACTATTTGTGCATGCGTAAAAAGATTTGTGCGTGCGTAAAAAGATTGGTGCGTGCGTAACAGGATTTTGCGTGCGTAACAGGATTTGTGCGTGCGTAAAAATATTTGTGCGTGCGTAAAAAGATTTGTGCGTGTGTAACAGATTTGTGCGTGCATAACAGGATTTGTGCGTGCGTAAAAAGATTTGTGCGTGCGTAACAGGATTTGTGTGCGTAAAAAGATTTGTGCGTGCGTAAAAAGATTTGTGTGTGCGTAACAGGATTTATGCGTGCGTAAAAAGATTTGTGCGTGCGTAACAGGATTTGTGCGTGCGTAACAGGATTTTGTGCGTGCGTAAAAAGATTTGTGCGTGCATAACAGGATTTGTGCGTGTGTAACACTATTTGTGCGTGCTATAAAGATTTGTGCGTGCGTTAAAAAGATTGTGTGTCGTACAGGATTTATGCGTGCGTAAAAAGATTTGTTGTGCGTAACAGGATTTGTGCGTGCGTAACAGATTGTGCGTGCGTAACAGATTTGTGCGTGCGTAAAAAGATTTGTGCGTGCATAACAGATTTTGTGTGTGTAACACTATTTGTGCATGCGTAAAAAGATTTGTGCGTGCATAAAAAGATTGGTGCGTGCGTAACAGATTTGTGCGTGCGTACAGATTTGTGCGTGCGTAAAAATATTGTGCGTGCGTAAAAAGATTGTGGTGTGTACAGGAAATTGTGCGTGCATAACAGGATTTGTGCGTGCGTAAAAAGATTTGTGCGTGCGTAACAGATTTGTGCGTGCGTAACGGATTGTGCGTGCGTAACAGGATTTGTGCGTGCGTAAAAAGATTTGTCGTGCGTAAAAAGATTTGTGCGTTGTAACAGGATTTGTGCGTGCGTAAAAAGATTTGTGCGTGCGTAACAGGATTTGTGCGTGCGTAAAAAGATTTGTGCTGCGTAAAAAGATTTGTGCGTGCGTAAAGATTTGTGCGTGTGTAACAGGATTTGTGCGTGCGTAAAAAGATTTGTGCGTGCGTAACAGGATTTGTGCGTGCATAAAAAGATTTGTGCGTGCGTAAAAAGATTTGTGCGTGCGTAAAAAGATTTGTGCGTGCGTAACAGGATTTGTGCGTGCGTAAAAATATTTGTGCGTGCGTAAAAAGATTTGTGCGTGTGTAACAGGATTTTTGCGAGCGTAAAAAGATTTGTGCGTGCGTAACAGGATTTGTGCGTGCGTAAAAGATTTGTGCGTGTGTAACAGGATTTGTGCGTGCGTAAAAGATTTGTGCGTGCGTAACAGGATTTGTGCGTGCGTAAAAAGATTTGTGCGTGCGTAACAGGATTTGTGTGTACTTTTTCAACATGTATAGGCATAGGAGAAGGTTTATTTTATTTTTAAGTTTTACAAATCAAGTATTACGCACGCACAAATCTTTTTTCGCACGCACAAATCTTTTTACACACGCACAAATCTTTTTGAGACTATTTTCACTCCATAGCTGCTTCTGTCTTTTTAGAGTTGGGTAGTAACGTTTATACAGTATTTACCCAGTAACTCTTTAGGAAAATACATACTTTTAGTGGTATTTTTACTACTCTGTACTCTTTACTTTTACTTGAGTAATATTACGAAGTAACGCTGCTCTTGCTTGAGTAAAATTTCTGGATTTTTTTACCAAGTGAATGAAAAACAAACATGTTTTAACCAAACATTCGCCAGACACGGACACACACCTGCAGTTTTTGTTATAGTTGTTGTTTTATTGAAATAAACTGATTTAGAACAAAGGGGACAAACTGTCCAAAACAGTACCAAAAATGACTAATCCAATTCGATAAATTTTTTGAAAAATAAGCTGAACCTGACTGCACTACTATTGACATTACAACTTAATTAATTTTCTTTATTGTAAAGTGATAATTTCTAAACATGGTATTTTTTGTAAATGTTTTTAGATTTATAAGTATCACTTTCTTATCCCTAATAACTAAATGCAAACTGATCCACACACAAATTTCTGATCAAATTGAGCTCAGATGAAAGAAGAATAAACACTAGCATCATAATCATTCCTCTATTTATTATTTCTAGATTCCACTTTTACTTTTTTTAACTTTATTCCACTGACAGATTATTTCACATATAACATCACTTATAATTTTCCCTGAAGTGAAATAATCTGTCAGTTGGAACTACACTTTTTCACAAATATTAAGGAACTACGAACCAAAGAAAAACTCATATTTCTTGCTGAAAAGTTACTTGTAAGGTAGTTTTGTCTTCTTTCCAGTGTACTAAGATATTACACTGGAAACTGGACAAAAATACTTGGTAAGGCTCTGTGTTTTTGCAGAACAGACGATTATGCAGGTCCGACTCAGTAGCAACGGTAACCACTGTTATTGAGACTTAAGACCAAAGACAAACAGACGCACACTTTGAGGAGTGCCTTAAATAACAAAGTTAATAAAGAGGACATGAATTGCATAACTTCTCAGTAGAGAGTATGATTAAGTTCATTTAATCATGACCTACAAAATAAAGGTGCTGCTGTTTTTAAGTGTGTAGCTGGGTGGAGCAGCTATTCCAGTCAATGAGCTGCTTTTTTCAGGATGAAGGCAGACGCACACAGATTTAGGTTTCTTTTTTAAGCTCAGCATGAGTCGACAGCTGAAAACTGCAGCTGAAGTAATAACCAATGCACCTGGTTTCCTTTAGGAGGATCAAGCTCAGCTTTATTTTACTAGGGGGAAGTCTATGGAAGAAGATTAGTGCCACTAATAAAAACAGCCTGACTAATCTCAGAATTCTGACTTTTTAAAAAAACAATTTAACCAGAATCAGAAATTTTTAATGTTTAATTTGTTTAATCTGAAATCTCAAATCTACCAAACACATTTGGGACAGGCTTTCAGTGTGGGGATAAAGTGAACAGTTAAAAATATTGTAAAAGGACGAAACGCTTAAGTGATTATTTTATATACTAACAACATAACTGACATACACCTAGGAATATTTTTGGTTTTTATTTGGATTTTGACAGATTGACACAGAATTAGAAATTTGAGACTAAAGTCAGAATTCTTAGATTTAAGTTGGAATTTTGAAAAAGAAAAAATTCTGAGAAAAAGTGAGAATTCTGAAAAAGTGAGAATTCTGAATGTAAAGGCAGAATTCTGAAAAAAATCTGAGACAAAATTTGGATTTTTGAGAAAAACTTAGAATTTAAAAAAGAATCAGACTAAAGTCATAGTTCTGACAAAAATAGTCAGAATTATGAAAACAAAGAATAGGATTTGATTTTTTTTTTTGTTGGCCCTAATCCCCTTCCGTACTTTGCTAACATGGAGTCCTTGAACTTGCGCTGAACTCGGTCAAGGCCTTCACAGACTATCAACAGATAATTTGTAGTCAGAAAGCAGAGTTCAAAGGTCTGTGGTTTTACACTGTCAACTGAGGAGAGGAGAAAGGTTCAAAGTAATTGGATACGAACATGAAAGGGAATGTAACGTTTCCAAAACAGTTTGCCAACTAATTAAGAGTCAGAAGACGGGTTACAACCTCAAAAACCTACACTGTTGTAGCTAATGTTTAAAACTGAACATTAAAGGTCATCTGTTGTGCTTCCTTGAACAGGTTAAGATTGCACTATGGTCTACACAGAACATGTTCATCACATTTTTGCATAAAATCATGCTTTGATAGTGAGATTTGTCTGTGCATATTAGGGCTGTATAATATCGATATCACGATATATATCGATATTTTCTTTCCTAGAAAAAAATCGATATTTATCATAAAGTATCGTAACATCCAACTGTCACCTTGTTCACTCACTGCTTGCTTCACCAGGTCATCAGGCTTAGAGTGATTCCTTCAGATGTTCAGGTTAAAAAGGTATCAAACTATTCAGAGCAGGAACTTGGTTCACTTTATTTACTTTACTAATGCATGTCAGCTACAGTTTGGACTGTTTCAATCAAAAGAAACATGTTTTCTCTCCACTTCTTTGATTCATGTTGTCCAGCTGTCGACTTTAAGTCTGTGTCCAACCAGAGCCAGGTATTGTGTAGTTGGTGCTTTTAACCAGTTTTCAGTTAAATTAATTCAATCCAACTTTATAACAGCGACAAAATGTCACCAAAATCACTCTGTCCCTCTAAAACTGTTCAGAAAAATCGCAAAAGTGCATGGAATTGTATCGTTTGCTGAATATCGCAATATACATCGTATTGTGAGCAGAATATCGTGTATCGTATCGTGAGATTATTGCATCACTACAGCCCTAGTGATTATGTGCTTTAGTTCTGTTTGGGTTGCTAGGTGACATGTTGGGGTCATCTGGGGTTGCTAGGTAACGACAATGGAACTCAACAACCAGGTGGTTTTATTGAAAACCTGACTGTTGAGGTTTTCAACAAAAAAAAACTTCAACAATCAGAGAAACAGCTAGCTTGGTAGTACTTAAGAAAAAAATAATATTTTAATCTCATTTAAGTAACAAAGGACAACAAAATGTGGCAAAAGAACATTTGTCCAAATCAGTTTTTCTCCAACAAAAAAACTAATAAATGTAGCAATCCCTGTAATTTTTAGAGGTTCTTTTTGTTGAAATCCTGAATTTTTTTTAATAAAGCAAAAATTTCCTGGCAGCTGTGAAACAGGACGGTTAATATCCTTTCCATGTCAGGAATCTGTTCCCATCTGGTGAAAAGAAAACAATGCGTGAGGTTCACAAAGTCAGGCAGCGGCAGAAACGCGTTTGAAACAGATGCAGGGATTTTCCAGCTGAGGTCAACAGAACCGGGCCGTCTTTCCCCTTCCTCTTTACACTAAAAAATAATAAAACAAATACCAGCAGATGAGCTACAGCTTGTAGGACGAGAGAAGACTCATTAAAAGAAAAAAAACCCAACAGATTTTCTTGTTTTTATTTAAAAAATATTTTTAATGCACCATTAATAAAGGGTTCAACGCATTAATACAAGAGAAATATTGCAAATAATATTAAAATCATCAAATTAAGAGGAAAAAAAACAATAAAAAATAAATGAATGAAAGGTATGTACACGTTTCCTCACGGAGAGGAAAAGGAACAACATATGTACAGCTTGGAATCTGTTTGTTTCCACGAGAAACAAACATCTCTACAATATTTACATGTACTTCTTTTTATTTTTTTTCTGTTTTTTCCTGTTGTAAATAAGTCTTGTTTTGTATGGAAAGGCTTTCATTGCAACAAGCATTATAGTACACAAGTTTCAGGTTGCTAGGGAAACACAAAAAAAAAAAAAAAAAAAAAAAAAAAAAAAAAAAAAAAAAAAGAGGGAATCTGGTTAAAAGTTTCAACATCAAAGTTAAACTTTGGACGGTCTGGAGAAAAAAAATAAATAAAAAATAAAATAAAAACTCCGGGTAAACATGGGAGAGCCCGACTGTCTGCAGTGCAACACAAACTCATCCAGCAGAAAAACAGCGACATGTCCGTCCAGGAGAGAACATTTTAGTGCGGGAGGCTCGGTACGCCATGAACACTCGCATAAAATAAATACCAGTGAATTCTGGGGGAGCAGGGCAACCTTATAAAGCAACTAAACATCTGAGTTATCAACGGAAACATGCTGAAATCCTTCAGTCGTTTTTCTTCCAACAGAGACATTTTTTGTTGTTGTTGAAATAAAACAGGAACTCAGAGAGAAACTGATATATGCAGTTTTAAAGGCAAGAAGAAGAAAATATGTAATGCACAGGGTTCCTACGCAGTCGTCATAACTTACAGTGTAAATGCTACATTTAAAAAATCTGTAATTTGCCAAATATGGGTTGGAGTCTCACAATAAATGCAAACATGAAAAAAAAAAAAAAAATCAATAAATGTGCCTAATGTCTAAGATCTACTAAAATGGCCGTTTTGAGTTACTTTAAACATTCAAAGATTGGTGAAAAATTAAAAATGAAGGCAAAATCATTTAAATGTAGCATAAAATGCTTGAAAAAAAATCATTTAAACGTAGCATAAAATGTCTGGAAAAATCTAACATTTTCCATGCTAAATTGTCTTTTTCTGGAACGTCGTCAAAGCAAATTCTGTGTAGGAACCCTGAAAGAAGCGGCTGTTTGCTTGTTTTTGTTCATTTGTTCTTGGAGAGCCTGCAGGGAACATCCACGCTCTAGATAACATTTCCAATTGCTTTATTCAAGCAGATATTTTGACAAACTTTGCAAGAATCTGCAAACCTTTCATACAGAAGAAATGCAGCAAATAATGAGCAGTTAAAAGCAGGTAAATCAGCGTGAAGGGAGGAAACTGTTCTGTTGTGCTGACTGTCAGTAGCAGCTTAAAAAGGAGGAATATTAACACTTTTAGGCGGCAGAAGGTCGTTGCAAATCAAAACCAAGAGAGACGCGGAGACAACAGCTGAACACTGAGGGGGAAAAGTCATTTCATCATAAGAAACTTTCTGCAAACGCAACTAAATACTCTTCATTACAGCAAAGGTTTTCTAAAGAGATGGAAACAAAACCACAAAACAAATATCGCACTCAGAAATCCTGCATGACTGAAAACCTAATGGAAGGAAGATTTTTTTTTTTATTATTATTATTTTAAAAGTGCGCCCATGACAAGCGATTTTTAAGACCCTGAATTTTTCTGGCATTCCTGTGCGTTTGTGTGAGGATGAATATGGAGGCTTGGTGGGGGGGAAAAATCTATAAAAAAAAAAAATTAAAGAAAAATCCCACGATATGTGTAAAAAAAAAAAAATCAGATCTGACACAGACAGAAATGACCTGTGTGTTAGTTTATCAAACGGACGCTGGTGTGGGGGATAGAAAAAAAAGAAAAAGTTTTCGTGACTTGTTGAATACTGCCGCTCCTCCGACGTTGGGGAACAGAAGGAGCTTTAACGTCAATTGAGGTGAAAAGTGCAAATGTGTGCGACACCGTTTCCTACTTTCTGGGGCTCTGAACTCTGACAGAAAAGAAAGAAGAGGGAAAAGAAAAAGGTAAAGGTAAAAGGTAAAAGGTCAGCTGCTGGCGAGAAGAAAAAGAAAAACCCAAGAAGTGCTAGTTGAGCGTTCCGCGGCAGTTCTCGGTCCCACACAGGCAGGGGATTTTGTTCTCCTCCAGGGGGAATTTGTAGTCGTAGGTGATCTCCTCGTTGACGGCGATCGGCTGCTTGGAGTAGATCACGATCTTCTTCTGAGACTCTATGGTGATGACCTTAGCGTAGCAGTTTGGCTGAGGAAGGAAGGTTTCAAAAGGTTTAGACATTCAGAGTCGCATAAAGGTGGTTACTAGGCCTGTCACGATGAAAAACGTTACTGAGCGATTAACTGTCTAAAACAATTATTGCGATAAACGATAATATTGTTTCAAGATCTTTTGACACCGAATTAATCTAGCCACATGCGTCACTGGTAGATTGTAGTAAAGCTTTGATTTTAAAATTAGCTAACTGGACTTGTAGCCATTAATTGTGTGCCCATGTGGCTGGACACCACTGGAACCGTTATACCTGGGATTTCTGTCAGATAATGTGTCTCTCAGGTTTAGAAAATGGGTCGACAATGGTGTAATGTGCGCTGGACATTAGACTAAGGAAATGAAGGAGGGAGGGTCAGTGGAGACACCGGAGCTGAGCCTTTTTTCAGTCAGTGTCATCAACAGAAAGAAAAAAAGGCAGGAGGAGATAATAAAGCCGATAATTAAAATGAGGTCGATAGGTTTAATTTATCGTCCGATTAATCGATTTATCGTTTATCGCGACAGGCCTAGTAGTTACAAAGTCAGACTTTTATCGGCTGAGGAACATTTCAGGATGAAAGGACTAATGTCGCATCAACCAATCAATCAAGTTTGTAGCACATCGTCATAAAAAATTATCCCGTCACCAACAGTGAAACCAGTAACCAGAGGAGGACGGAATAAACAAAAATTGTACTCAAAAAGTATTTTGGTAATTCATCAGATTTTCAATCATTTAATATTTAAAAATTACACTAAAATATAAGTTTAAGTGGAAATGTTGGTGTTTTAATGATCAAAATGACAAAAATTCATTTAAGTAACAAAGGACAACAAAATGTGGCAAAAGAACATTTGTCCAAATCAGTTTTTCTCCAACAAAAAAACTAATAAATGTAGCAAAAACTGCAGGGGTGTGTTTGTGTCTGGTAAATATTTTTGGTTTTCATTCAGTGGGAAGAAAATCCAGAAGTTTACTCAAGTAAGAGTAAAAACACTTAATAATAAAGTAACAAGTAAAAAGTACAGCATAGTAAAAATTCTCCCAACAGTTTTTTAAAAAAAAAAAGTTACTCCAGTAAATGTAACTGAGTAAATTCAACTGGTTAACTCCCAACTCTGCCAGTAACAAACATCATCGATAAACATCAAATATGTTGACCAATGTTTAATTTATTGTGTTTCTAAAGCCACTCTGAGCAGGTTGTTGGTGTTTTTGCCGTTTCGATGTTTTGTCATGAGGTAAAGCTCTTCGACCTGCGCTACACCCATAAAGTCGACGGATTTGGTGGAGACTCACAGTGCAGCAGTGGTTGATGAAGCGCGCCAGGTTGCCACACTTGGTGGCGTCTATGATGGTGTCGTGGTCCACCCTGAACAGGTAGCTGCTCCCGATGCCCTGCTGAGCGTAACGCTTCTCCCGGTTGTCGGCCACCATCTGCATCAACCAGTCGGAAAATGACATTCAATTGGTGACGAAACACAAAAACAGTATAATTTCTCTAAAGGTGAACAGGTGAGAATGGGACTATGGGTCCTTTATTACATTTTATAGCACGTATAAAGTAATTTCTGAATGAACTTGATGCATTTTTCCCCCATTTGAATTATTCTGGATTCCATTTTAGCCACATTTATTAACCCATAACTCACGTAATTATGGTGTGAATGGAAGAAAAAAATAAATTAAAGCTAGAGGCCAACAAACCGCTGTGGTTCAACAGAACATTTGTCTTAAAAGACGTTAAAACTGTTTCCCTTTCATTTTTATTTAAATAACTAACTCGCAAAACTAAGAATCTTGTTTTTAACCAGAAAGTCAGAAGGGAGAAGTGTGAATATGTCCATAAAATCAGGACTGTTGCTTGTTTCTATTTCTTCTGTGTGTCACAGAAATCTCCACTCCACAAATCTTTCACCTTCCTGCAACTGCAACAGCGCAATTACACAACCCAACTTCTTTGAAAAGCATTAGTAGAGCCTTGTGCAAACAGAAAGAAAGCACCAAGCGGTTTCTGGACTTTAGGTCAACAACAAAGAACTTGTTCCCCCCCCCTGAAGGTTTTCGAAAAGGTTCATTTTCCAGACACCAAAACAACCTTAACTTATTGCCAAAAAAATTCCTGGATGTTTTTTTTTTTTTTTTTAAATGTTCGGTCAGTTTTTAGACCCAATTGAAAATAAAAAACAGGCAAAAAAGTGAATTTTGCATAACAAGCTGTGAAATAATCTGGAAAATGAATCCTTGGTCTGTTGAAGCTTTGGAGTTTGAATTCAGTTTTACACTTAACTCACAAAAAATGAAGTGAAGTGAAATGAAATGAAATAAAGTCGTACCTGTCTGATGTTCTGACCGACGTACTCGATGACCATCTCGTCGGCGGCGATGGGCTCCATGGCAAACAGGCCCCATTCATGGATCCTGCTGCGCCCGAATCGCAGCTTCTTCTTTCTGAACTGTAAGGAGGAAAATTAAATTAAAATAAATAAAAACGCAAGCTTTTAGTTTTTCTAAATGTTGCGATCATTCAGTCGCTGCAAAAATAACAAATCTTAAGCGTCTTTGGTCCAGTTTCTAGTGCAAATTTCTCAGTAAACTTGAAAGAAGACAAAACAAGTAACTTTCAGCAGGGCCTTTTTAAAGTAAACAATTTCTTAATATTGATGAAAAATTACTACTTAATGAAACAATCTGCCAGTGGACAAATACATTTTTGATTTATTAGAAATTATAATATAGGAAAAGTGTTTTGTTCCAAAATAAACCAAAAATACTTGGCAAAATTTTGTGTCTTTGCAGTGCAGAACTCCACCCAAAAATGTTTTAACATAGTTTCAAAGTAGCTGTGCATGACTTTAATTTAAAACCACCAGAAACCAGACACGGCTTTGCTAGAGGAAGAAAGCATTTTCCTCTTGACATGGATTAACAAGCTACATGCTGAAAATGTGTTGTGCGTGGAACAAGAGGCCGGCTGTAACCCGAAATGAGGCCGGCTGTAACCCAACAAGAGGCCGGCTGTACCTTAAGCTGGTTCAGCTTAAGTAGGTCAGAGTCCATGACAGCTGTGGTTCCGATAACGGTGAGGAGGCGCCGCTGCTCTGAGCGCCTCTCTGATAGCACCCGATTAGCTCCCTGCCGGGAAACAAGACACAGAAAACCTTCAGATAGAGAGTAACATCATCATTCATCATCAACATTTTGAGGTCGCATCCAGAGCTGCACCTTGACCTGCTTTTGCAATATTCAGGGTTTGTCTACATTACCTACAGTAAAGCTCAAACATTTACAGGGCTAGTTTTCAAACCTTGGAGCCAAAACAATGCTAATGAACTGAAAACGACGGTTTCAGTTCATCGTTTTATGACATAATTTATTACTGTTAAGAATTTCTTGTCAAAATTAGAGGTTTTGCAAATTTACACGCCTTTTATACTTGATTGATCTGAGAACTAAACAAATTTAACCAAAAAGTCCCCCAATCTCAATACATTTAATATATAAAATATAAGTGTGAAACAATTAATCGTGATTAATTGATTGTTGAAATAATACTCAACTACTTTAATAATTGATTCATCATGTAAAGGAGCATACATGCTCAAAAATAAAGCTATTTGTGGAAAAACAACAGTAATTAAGTCAAAACTGCGTTATACGGTTTACATCAAAGAAAAAGAAGAAAAATCTCAATCTTCTGTTTCTTAATTTGTTCTACATCACCGGGTTAAACTTATGTAAATAACACATTTTGCAATCCAGATACTGATGGTTAAATCCAAAAAATAGCCAACAGTTTATTCCTGCACAGCTTAAATGTCAAGCGGAAAAGGCTTTGCACATATATATTTTTAGATGCTTCCTCTGCTACAATTGATCAAGGCTCACTTAGACCAACAGCACTGAAAAGACATTTTATTTCATATTTAAAAAATGACCTGAATTATATATTAATTCACATAGTTAAATGCATTTGTAATACTTTATAAAACAGTTTAAGTGGTTAAATGAGAAATCTGCATTTGACAATTTTTTCAAACCCAATTAATCATCAGCATAACTGATTAATCGGCAGAATAACTGATTAATCGTCAGCATAACTGATTAATCGGCAGAATAATGGGTTACTAAAATAATCTTGAGTTCCATACATAATAAAATATAATGAATAATATTTATTGCCTTGAATAAATCTGTCTGTGTTGAGATAAACAAGCTTCTGACTCAAACTAGACTCATAATCACCTGATTTTCTGAAGGAATTTGCTTCTCCTGAAAGTTTGTGACAACTTTATTACAAAACTGTGCAGATACAATATCAAGCACTTCATACAGAAATCAAGCACTTTTCAAACCGTGAAAGCACCGTATTAAAATTAACAAAGTTGTTACTGAACCCTGGATATTCCTTTGACTGAGGGGGGAATCACATACAGACTGAGCGAAGACAGGAAATAACACATGCAATGGAGGAAAGGTACCTTTTCATTTCCACAGCGTAAACTAAGCTAAAGGTTGAAATGCCTATTTTAGCTTTTATACCATGACGACGCTGATAAAAAAAACTGCAGAAAATATTTTTGGCAGACTACTATCCCTCTTTTTACACACAAACAGTTGAAAACAGCAATAAATCAATTGATTTTAATATAAAAACATGACACTAATCAATCTCTGGTGCACAATTATGACACGTCTGACATAAGTTATATAAAACCAGATAAAATGTGACACGACTGCGTAGACTCCTTGAAAACGGTTGTCTGGTTTAGCAGCACATATGAAAGCGGAAGATATTAGACTTTTTGCGGGTGAAAAATAAGGAATTGGGTCGTTTATATGATGGTGAAAATCCCAGATATAGGTTGGGTATTTGCTTCTTTTAATGCATTTATAATATTGTATAAAAAAGCTTAAGTGGTTAAATCAGAATCTGCAGAATGTGCCAATTTATTTAACTGATTAATTGTCAGAATAATCGATTAATCAGCAGACTAATCGATTAATCGTTTATTAATCAAAACAGTTTGGATATAAAAAAAGCAGACATGGGCTGCATTTGTATGTTGTGCGAACTTAACCTGCGTTTTTGTATATTTATGTTTGTGCTGTGAAGTAACTCTGTATTGAAAACAACAAATGTAACCTTTTAAATTGTAAATTTAAAAAAAAAAAATCTGAGAGCAAGAAGCCAGGAGCATAAATAAAACAAACAAACAAAAAACTCTACAAAATATCAACCAGACTCTATAAACCTAGACATGCATATGAGGGGAAAACCCCTTTATGGAGGTATTTTCCCTCAATTTCATCAAGACTGTTGCAGGTTTACATTTCAGTAACCTGAACGGAAAGAGAGAGGAGGGACTGCCGGTAAATAGACATGAATGTATTACCAACAAAAAGCAGGAATTTCAAAAAAGGGAAACACAACCTCAAGGCCTGACACAACAATGCCATGCAGACTGCTGAGTAATTGTGGTCGCAAGAAAAACTATAAAACCACTTTAAATGCGCACAAGAGAGACTGTAGCGTTGCATAACTTTACTGTACATAAAGTGCAACAGTTTTTCCTAACAAAACGAAATGTTTTTCCTCTGGTCAGTGAGTCATTGTGGAAATTAGAGAGGATTTCCACACAAACATGACGAAGAACAGAACCGATCCAAACATTTTGCCTGAAGGATCTTTTCCTCAGTTTTGTGTTTGTAACAAAAAGCAGAAAAAGTCCCGCCTTGAATCAATGATTGAGGAAAAAGTGGTTCATGTTTGGCTTGATATGTAGGAAAAATGACAACATGGACGTAAAAAAGATGATTGAAAAAGCCTGAAAAGACGTTTATTGAAGAAAAAGATAATAAAAAAACCACTTATAAAAGGTCTTATTTTGGAAAATCCAACAAGGATGAATTGAACTTCTATCATTACAAAGGAAACAAAGATGAGCTTTCCTTCCAATTAAAACATCAAATATCTACATTCAGATGTTCTTTTTGCAAAAGAAAAGTTCAACGTCAGCAAAAAGGGTTAAGAAAACATTTCATCACATTATCTGGAAAAACCTTCAAAATTCAGAGGTAAACAAAAAACAAATTTTCATCCACATCCAACCTGAATAAGCAGGTTAGCATGCTGAGATAGTCAATTCAAAACGAGGCTCGTTTTAACTGTTAATGTTTAGTTTTTTTTAGCTCAATAATTGTTAATTTCTTGATTTAGACCAGGATGCACTAAAGTAACAATGTATAAACAAGTCATGTTTCCTATTATGTTTTACAAGCAAAGCACTTCAATTTAATGAAAGAGGATCTTCTGTGGGTCTCAGATGGAAATGCTTTATGGTTTGGATTAAGGATGTGGCCAATATGCAAAAAAATTCCAAAAAACTGAATCTTGTTTACTACAATAACCAGAAATATTAACATGTTGATGTAAAAGAATAATGGAAATCTCTTTAAAACAATAACAATTACCAAAGAAGGGAGAAATTATAGCCATTTACTGTACGACTGAAGATGCCTGAATTTATTTTTAGCTTCATAATCAATCCTCTGTTAGTGTTGAAGAGGAAGTAGAAGCTTAGAATATTTTGTTTTGTTTCAATGTGACCTAAAGAGGAAGCAATCGCAAGTTTGAAGGCGGAAACAAAGTCAGAAATGGCACAGGATGCATTGTGAAAGCGTTTTTTCAACAGGTTTTAAGTGGAACTGAAACAATGAATTGTGATTACTGTGATTAATTGGATTATTATGATTAATCTGATCAAAATTAAGCATGATTAATCATGATTAATCTGATAATTATGATTAATCTGATCAAATTAATCATGATTAATCGCGATTAATCATGCAAATAATTGTAAACTAATTCAGTAATTGATTTATCATTTACTGGAGCAAACAGACTCAAACAGAAGGTTATGTGCTAAAAGAAAAACACATTCAGGGCTGTAGTTAAGCCAAAAGTGTACAGAATACATTTACATGTTGCATCTAAGATGAAACAGAAATAAAAAACTTTAAATAAGTTCTACCCAAAACTCAAGCCATAGTTTTAGCTTCACCTGGTTTAAACGTAGCTCCCAAAAGAAATTTGTTTACACATTACTGATGAAAATCTCTCCAGCTGAACCTCAGAAGATTCGTCATTTATGAGAGAAACATCCATTTCTTCTCCTTATGTAATTCAGGAAACAATAAGTGATTTAACAGACTTGTGTCATTTTCTTTCCACCGCTCCAGGTAGTCACCGTTTACGGTCTTTGCTATAAATATTTTGGGTCAAGCTGCACATATTTCTGCTTCTGAAAACAGTTTTTATACAGTGATTATGAAAGCAACAGAACATTTAAATCGCTTTAAGAAATATTCAGAGCTTGAAATATACTTCCTGTAAAACAACACCACAGTTTAATTTTTCTTATAAATATAACCCAGCGTTTCTGCAGCAGAGATGTAATCTGTTCCATGAAAACCACAGAGAAACATAGTCTAGGCTGGTATCTTTAAACTGTGATCAAATGTTTGCCTTTAGCAGCCATGTTTTATTATTTATAGCAATCAAACTTACTCAACTTGCATCAAACAAAGCAAATTAGGACTAAATTAACTTTGAAGCATCTTGAATGTTTACAGCTGAGTCGATTAAATCTGCACCTTCGCATTCAGACGGCCATCAATCTTCTAGTTCCTCTTGCCAAATCTGCTCTTGCTGTAATTTTCACTTTGGATCTTCATCCCAGCTCTTGTTTTATGACTGTTGCTAAATAATAACAGCCTTTTGGATCCAATCCTGATCTGGAGATACTGAAACTTGTATTTCTTTCTGGTGTTAATTCATTGTCAAGCTTGTCTAAACAAAAATTCTTCTGCAACTCTTCCAATTAATTTAAATTTCGGAGTATGTTTTTATGTTGTGGTTTTGTATTAGAGGGCTTTAATTTAAAAATTATTGGCATTATGTTAAAGAACCTGACAGAACAGGAAGAGTCTCAGCTCAAAAGTATGAATTTCTCTTGATTTTGAATTAATTTCTGGTTAATTATCAGATTCATTGTTTGCTTTTAGATAATTTGTCTTAAAAGAACCAGTCGGAAAACTAAAAGTTTTGACAGATGGGTGCTTTTTAAAATCTTAAATAAATCTTACTGGTACAGACTTTGCTTTTGCAGGGAAATTATTTGAGTTTAAAAAGAAACAAATGTTTCTTTTCAACTTGTTTTAGACGCTTTACTCATGTGTTGGCCAAATGTTTTTATAATCAGCGACATCCAACTACTTCCTGCAAAAACAGACCAACCTAATTTAATTTAACAAGCAAAACAAAGGGAACACCTACTGTTAAATCAAATTACGTCAACAAAACTGTTGAATAAAATAAAATCCAGACGTATTTTTCAGTTTTATCAGAGTAGTTGGAGATAAAAAGACTTTTAAACAGTTTCTCTCATTCGCATCTACAGTTTACACTAGGCTGAAGCGATTAATCGATTATTCAAATAATCGTCAATTAACTTATTATCCAAATAATCGACTATGCAATTTTCTAAAAACAACAAATTCAGAGCAGTAATTAAGTCAAAACTGATTTAAAAATATATACATTTTGCATTACATATAAATCATGACTTTTAGTATGTAGTACAGATTAAGCTTCAAGTTCTGCAAATAAAATCTGATATTAAGCATATTTTCTATTCAGTAATTAACTATTTGATCAAAAACAGTCAGCGGATCGGCCCTGCGCTTTGTTGATGTTAAATCAACCAGAAAAGTACGAGCATTTCACATATGGGGTTGTACTTCAAGCGAAAAAAATAGAGAAGCATTTTCACATTTTAAAAAGGCATTTAATTGTTTATTTGGATCTTTAATGAATTTCTAAAAGTGCATATAAAAAGGCACAAGTGGTTAAATGGAGAAATCCAATTTCTTTATCCGATTAATAGTCTGAAATAATCGAGTTGCAGTTCGACTTGAAGCGAAACTCAACTTATAAACAAGAAAAACCAACCTGAGCTGAAAAATGCTCAAAACATCCTCTGAAAGTAAAAATCTAAACTTTTCACTGCATATAAAACTGGTTCTTATGTGGAAATTTAAAAGCTTTTCAAGAAGATAAAAAAATGTACAAAAGGTTAAGAGGTTTGTTGTTGCTGGAAGATAAAAACTCACCGAGGTGTCGACATTTTCGACTTCCCGTATGACCTGCTCAGGCAGGTCCAGGTCCAGGTAGACGTCCTTCTCCTTGCGGCTGATGGCGTAGTATCCTTCGCTCCTGGCGCATCCCGTCACATGCTCCCGCAGCTGGCCGTCCGCGCTCTTCTTTTTACGCCGGGGGTTCGGCAAATTGGTTAGTGCAGGTCAGAGGTCAAGGGCAACAAGAAACGGGTCTACTTCGTCAATCAATCTAATCGCTGGTACATCCTGGCCAAAATGGTCAAATGTTAAAGTAACTGAGGGACACAAAAGTTTGATTTTTTTTTTCAATTTTAGCCAAGTTTGCAAATAAATCAAAATCCATAGAAAAGAAAAAAAACCTTGAGAAAACCTTCAGCAAAAAAATATGTGAAAAACTCGTTAGATGGGGAATTAATTCGTTAACTGAAGGAAATAAATGGGTAAAGCGAGAAATCAAGTCTTTATCTTGAGAAAACGGACATCGTAGTTTTGTGATAACATAAATCTCTCGTTAAAAAAATCAAAAGTAATTAAGACTCCTCTTGGCTTCCGTAGAAAAGCAGTAAAAACTTCACTAAGATTTTATTTTTTAACTGGATCAGCCTCAAATCCTGAGCTGGAAAAACAAGATTCTGCCCTTTTTGTATTGTGGTTGAGGGCCGAACAAAGTAACTAAGAGGGCTAGAAATGGCCCCCGCGCCGCAGTTTGGACACCTTCATGTTTCTGTGGAAATGTTCCCACTGAACAGCCAAAGGGAGGCCAGTTGGAAAGGATATCAGTGTGGCTGACCCAGTGGGTGTCGTTGAGCCAGTCGGAGCTGTGGTCGTCCTGCAGCAGCTTCTCGTACGTCTTCTTCAGGAAGCTCAAGTCTTCCCCGTCCAGACCCGAGTTCCAGATGTCGTACAGGATGGTCATCTGCTCAAACTCGCTGCGGTTTTCAAACTTCAAAAGAAGCGGCTCGGGCGCCGGCGTTGGTTTGGGCCAGCGCTGCGACGACGTCACCCCGGCCTCCTGCAGGAAGAGACGCTCGCTCTTCCTCATCCCTTCATTCACTTCGTTCTCCGTGTCCGAGCTGGAAAGTTCTCCGGACTCCAGCTCCTCCACGTCAACATCTTCCTCAAAATCTGATTCCTGCAGGGACAAAGGCTCATTGTTGGAAACATCATACCACACTGTTAACATTTAAAATGAATAAATAAAAACAAAGGGGGAACCAGAAGGGATCCACTCCATCTTGTTAGGCAAGTGCAGAACAAAGCATAGATGCACCGTGGATAAGAGACCAACAAAACTAAACATATTGACACTCTTGACCAATGTGGAAGAGAAAAAAAAACAACAAAATCCCTTTGTAGGTCACTTTGGGTGCGTTCACACTGCAGCCTGAAGTGGCTCAATTCCGATTTTTTGGCAACTCAGATTCTTTTTCCGGGTCGTTCACACTGCCAGTAAATGCGACCTGCATGTGTTCTGCAGTGTGAACAGGGAAACGACCTGAAAGTGACCCGCATGCGCAGTAGAGGGCGCTATAGCGTCAGGTTCTCAGTGATCTGCCAACCGCCATAAAAAGAAGAAGAAGAGCTCAGTGTTTGTAAACATGGAGGCTAACGGTGGAGCTTAGCTACATATTTGAAGTTGTTGTCCAACCGGAGCAACATATTAACAACTTAATCCTCATATAATCCATCATGGTTGTTGTTTTTCTTCCCG
Source organism: Poecilia picta (assembly GCA_033032245.1). Lineage (NCBI taxonomy): Eukaryota > Metazoa > Chordata > Actinopteri > Cyprinodontiformes > Poeciliidae > Poecilia > Poecilia picta. The sequence continues at coordinate 4,942,053 of CM065360.1, forward strand.
CTTGCGCATATCAAGACAAAGAATAGTGAGATTTGTTGAGAATCAGCGACGTTCAGTTCGGATGAATGAGACCTAGACGTTATGGTCGCATTTGAATCGGATACGTATCGGATATGGGTCACATTCTAAAAGAATCCGACCTGAGCTGTTCACACTGCCATGAAAAGATCAGATACAGGTCACATTACATCAAAAAAATTGGAATTGGGTCACTTGAGGCTGCAGTGTGAACGCACCATTTGAAACTCTGTGTGAACAACAAGGTTCCGGTGACAGGCAGAGTGAGGACACGGAGTAACAAACACTCAGACTACACTGCAAAAACACAACATCTCACCAAGTACTTTTGGTCTAGCTTCTAGTGTAGATATCTTAGAACACTGAAAATAAGACAAAAGTAACTTAAAAGTAACTTTTAAGCAAGATATAAGAGCTTATTTTAAGAAAATAATTCCTTAATATTGGTGAAAAAGTGTTAGATCCATTATTTCAGCTTAAAAACAGCCGTTTCATCTCAGGCAAAACGACTGTTGGACATAAAATATCTTCATAGAAATTTAATGCAAATATGGCAAAAATGAACAGAAAAAACGTAAAAACCCATGTTTGTTTTTTTTGTTATGCAGTGACTTGCCTTTGCAAGTCAGAGAGGCCCCTTCACTGTCCACTTTTAAAGTTAGCCTTAAAACCCATCTATTTTACTTGGCTTTTAACACCAGCGGGTTCTAGTTTTAAAATGTATGTTTTTTTTTAAACTAAGTTTTTATTGTTGTTTTTTTTATGTTGTGTTTTAATGTACAGCACTTTGTGTGGTTGTTTTAAAGTGCTTTACAAATAAAGTTGCTTTGGTTTTTATATCTAGATTTAAAAATCATAGCTGGTCCTTCTTCATTTTTAACTAAATTAATTTATTTGGAAGATCCAAGACAAAAAAAAATGAGGATTTTTTTTTTGTTTTGTTTTAAATACTCCCAACCTTTCCCGTTTCCTCCATTTTGTCCTTTATTTTGAAGCAGTTATGAGGCACAGTGGCAAACCCTCAAACTGCTGCGCCTCAAGTTACTCAACAGACTGTTGCTAGGCAACCAAAGAGTGAGCGAGTTGCTAGGCAACCATGGAGTGAGCAGAGTGAGTTCAGGGTTAAAAAAAATCCCCAAAGAAGAGCATTACAAATATTTGTCCAGCATTGGAGTTCGAGTCGCTATTGTCACGACGTAATGTCACGACAGGACCACAGCATGTGGTGACGAAACCGTGTGTCTGCTCTTCTACGGTGGGAAAAACCCGCATGGCGTAACGAGAAATGACAGAGCAAATGTGTTTCCGTGACGTGAGCCGACGGCGGGTTTTAAAACCAACTGCGTCACAGTTATTTCACCTGTGGGGAAACCACACACCTCCAGCTTCCTCTGCGTCGTACCAAACCGCTCAATCCGCTTTCCGGTGCGACTTTTTCTGACTTTAGTTCTTGGACTCGCACTTTAATCTGAGAGCTATGGCTTTAATCCCAAAGTTTTGACTTTATTCTGAAAATTGTGAGAATTTTGATCTTAATTGACTTTTAAAATCAGAATTCACACTTTAATCTCGGAATTTTGACTTGAATTTGATAACTCTGACTCAAATCCTAGAATTCAGATTTTAACCCAGACTTATCCAGAATGTGTCGAAGCCTCCCATCTCCAGCTTCCTCTGCGTCGTACCAAACCGCTCCTTCCGCTTTCCGGTGCAACTTTTTCTGACTTTAGTTCTTGGACTCGCACTTTAATCTGAGAGTTATGGCTTTAATCCCAAAGTTTTGACTTTATTCTGAAAATTGTGAGAATTTTGATCTTAATTTGACTTTTTAAAATCAGAATTCACACTTTAATCTCGGAATTTTGACTTGAATTTGATAACTCTGACTCAAATCCTAGAATTCAGATTTTAATCCCAGACTTTAATCCCAGGATGTGTCACCCACCTCCAGCTTCCTCTTCTTCTGCTTCTTGCTGAGCGGCTCCTTCTGCTTCTTCATGCGATGCGGCTCCAGGTTCTCCTTGTCTTTCCTCTTCCTCTTCTCGCTCTTGTCCTGGTCGACCTCCAGGCCTCTGTAATTCTTCCTCTTTGCTGACGGAGACACCGGCGCCATCTGTCTGTTGTCATCAGAGTCGCCCAGATCTCCCACCGGGGAGAAGTATTCGCCTCTGTCTCCTCTGGGCGGCGCCGCCTCCCCGATCACCTCCTCCGGCGCCTCCAGGACTCCAGAGATGGAGTTGAGGTCCGCCGACACCAAAACGGACGCGTCCTGCCTGGCGGCGGGTCTCCTGGCGCCGGACGCCGCGGCGGCGGCGGCGAGCGCCGGAGGTTTGCAGTAGTTGTGCTCCAGAAGTACGACGCCGCCGCCGGGGCTCATCAGCAGAGCCAGCGACTCGGGGAAGAACGGGTCGCCCTCCATCTTCTGCTCCTCGGCCTCGTCCGACGTCTCCGTCTCCTCCGAGTCCCCGGCGTCCGGGTCCATTTTCAGCGCCACGTCCGCCAGCACCGACAGGTCGGCGCCGGCCAGCTGCAGCAGGCTGGACGCGCCGACCTGCTCCCTGATCCTCAGCCGCTGCTCGCCGTCCTCCTCGTCCTCCTCGTCCTCCCTGACGGCGTGACACACGCTGGGCGTCCGGGTCCGGCCTCTGGACCGCTTGCCGCCTGGCGCGGCCGCAGGCGCTTCCTCGAACGCCATGCGACACATCGAGGCGTGGTCCAGCGGCAGGTTCTGAACGGTGCGGCACACCATGACCGGAGCGGCGGCGGCGGCGCGGCGGGCTTGAGCAAGTCTTTGCCCGCGACCCGCTTGCCGGGGGGTTTCGGGGCGGGACCCAGGGGCGTCCTCTTGGACTCGTCGGGGTCCTGGTTCCGGCTCGGCGGCGGGACGATGAGCGCGTTGCCTTCGCCGGGTTTCGAGGCGAAGGGAAGCAGCTGGATGCCGTGAGCGGGGCGGCAGGCAGGCGGCGGCGGCGGCGTGAGCGCGATGGGGGAGTCCAGAGGCTTGTCGGGGGCGGGCGGAGCCTCGCTTCCCGTTGGCGCCGGGAGCGGCGGTTTGCCGTCGTTCTCTTCTGTGGAGAAGGAAACGGTCTTCCTGCGTTTCTTCAGAGGAGGAACGAAAGCGTTTGGAGACGAAGGCCGAGGGCCGAGCAGACACGAAGGAGCCGCCGGGATTTCGGCCTTGATTTCCCTAGGAACACCTAAAGGAGAGACAGATTAGAGCAGATTATGCAAATATAACTCAGACACTGAATGAGGGAACCAAGTTTATTCTGACTTTTATCTGTTTTAATCAAAATTCGGAATTTAGACAGAATTTAATCAGATTTCAGACTTTAATCTGAGAATTTGACTTTGACCTCAGACTTCAATCACAACTGCACCACTAAAGGGAGGCAGACATTCGAGAAAATAATCCAGAGAAACCTCAGACGTTGAGGTTTTGCTTTCCAAATCTCAAGTGAAATCAAAGGTATTTCTGACTTTTATCTAAAATTTGCGACTGGTTTTGGAGGCTTAATAAAAACGAGAATGAAAAATGCTGACCAACCTTTTTTGATGTCGACCTTTGGAACAGCAGCTGCAACAATTTCCCTGAGAAAAACAGAAGAAAAATTATTTGAGCAGGAAATAAAGACTAAATAGTTATCAAAAGTATTTAACCCAACAGATTTCCATTTCTATCCCACCGCATATAAAGTTATTATAACTTTATATGATAAATTGTCCTGCATTTAAAGTTATTTATAACTTTATATGCAGGACAATCACATAAAGTGTCAGATTATTCCTGCCACAAAAACAAATTCTGCTGGATGATAAATTGCTCCAGACGTTATAAGCGATAATAAACTTTGATTTCTAGTGAACATCTTACCCTGGAATCGGGAGATAATTAAAATATCTAAAATAAAACTTAGACCTGTCGCAACATAAAATTTTAGTAGACGATATATCGTCAGAGAAGCGATAAACGATAATATTGTTGTTTTAATACTATTTTCAAGTAATGTAGTGCTAGTAATGGCACAATAATGCAGGAACACATTCTCTAAGATCAATAAACTTTGATTTCTGATGAACATTTAACACTGGAACTGAAAGATAGATATACAAAATACATGAATAAAATAACAGAAACAACAAATAAAATGACTGAAGATTTTTATCATCCAGTTTGATGTTGAAACAGAAAAATTATGAAGCTAGTTCTAATTTATCAGGCGATTAATTGATTTATTGCTTACTGAAGTCAGATAACGCCCCCTGCTGGAAAATATCGATGTGAACATTTTGGACCAACATAAAGTCTTGTCCTGAGCCAGAGGTTCCTAAACTGTGGGGCGCTCCCCCTAAGGGGGACGCCGTAACATTGCAGGGGGGTCACGGGAAGCCTTCTGGATGGATGGAAAAAAAAAACATGAACGTTGTACACGCTGGGATTTTACCTTAGAACGGCCAACTCTCTGTTATTCCTCTGTCAATTTGATACAGTAGGGGCTTCTGCACTTCCCATATCTGTGTCCTCTGTCACTTTTATCAGCAGTTAAAACTGTTTAATCTGTTGTTAACATGTCGTAACCTGTTTTTCTGAGCCACCTTTAAACGCAACATTAGCGCTACGACGCTCACACTGGGTTTACACACCTGTACGTAGTGAAGGAGACCTGATGCTGCTGCTGTACGGAGCTACACAGTTGTGTTAGAATCATGGCAGCAAACCAGCAAAACGCAAAGAACTTTTCACAGTTTTTCCCCCAAACTAACCGACTGTTTAGTAAAGCTGCTGGATGCAGGTGATGTTAGCTAAAAGGCGACTAGCTAATATCTATACAGCGATGTTGGGAACCACTGTCCTAAGCAATTTTACTTTAACATTTATTAATTTCTTTTGGAATTTAGCAAATAGGAATAATTTTGTTGATCCTAATTAACCTGAAACAGGAGAAATTTTGCCCGATTTTAACGTCAAACAGGGAGAAATAAAATGCGTCTTATTTTAAAAAAAAACACAACATGCCTGTCGTCCTCTTTCTCAGGTGTGCTGTCCATTGTCGACTCATCCATGGAGTCTGGACCGGCACTTTCCACTAGCTCCCCTTCCTCCTCCTCCTCGTCCTCAGAGGAGGACGAAGAGGAGGACGCTGAAGAGGAGGAACCTTCAGAGGAGGAGGACAGGCTCTCATCGTCGCTGTCACTGCTGAGTCCGTCATCTGTAAGAGAAAACAACGTCAGCTGACTGGCTTCTTTCCTGAAAGTAGAAATATAAACATTTAGAGCCATTGGGTTTTACCATCCGATTCCTTTTCACTTTCCACTTCTTCGTCCTCCTGCGGAGAAAAAGGAAAACATTACAAGTGAAATGCTGCCATCTAGCGAAAAACAGGAATTACTCCTAAAACGATTAAGTTGGGCTGCAACGAATGATTATTTTTAGAAATAAATTGTTCTGACGATTAATCGGATAGAAAAATTGGTACATTCATACATATTTCCTCTTTTACACAATATTAAAGGAATGTAAAGAATTTTTTTTCTTTTTTAGATAATAAAATAAACATTTTATTGCCTAAAATGCAGAAAGGAAACAATCCTTCAGTAAATTCTTGTAGCTAAGACTGTATCTGCAGCTAAAACAAATAATTTTACCATCAACATGTTGAAAGCTTCACCATTTCTGCTCAATTTATCGTCAACGCAGAGTAGAGCCGACCTGCCGAATAATTCCTTTAATTAACTGGTTAAATATTGTAAAGATAAAAGGTTTGAAAGGACAATTTGAACCTGGTGAAGACAAAATTCAGGGCAGGATTTATTTTAATATTAAATGCAGATTGTATTTATTTTTTGGACATTTTAGCTCAACACTGAATCTTTTAGCAATTGGCCTTTATTGAGACTGTATAATCCAGTTAACAATTTTTCAAAAACTAAGTCAGTTGGCGATTATTTCAATAATTGATTAATCACAATTAATCCGATTAATCGTTTCAGCCTTGATGCTTTTAGTACATTTACTGCTCTGCCTGTGTCGTTCTTTAAACAAATTATTTTCTTTTGAGTTTGGATACTCCAGTAAACGATTAATCTGATACTAAGTCAGTTGGCGATTATTTCAATAATTGATTAATCACAATTAATTCAATTAATTGTTTCAGCCCTGATGCTTTTAGTACATTTACTGCTCTGCCTGTGTCGTTCTTTAAACAAATTATTTTCTTTTCAGTATGTATCAATATGTTCTCTCAGCAAATAGCCTTTTTGTTGAGTTTATATACTCCAGTTAATGATTAATTGCTAACTATATTAGTTCACAGGTATTTTAATAATTGATTAATCACAATTAATCAGATTAATCGTTTGAGTCATAATATTTTTGTACGTTTTTGGCTTAGCTTCTGCTCTGATTATGTTCTTCTTTCAGCAAATAGCCTTTTTTGAGTCTACATACTCCAGTTAATGTTTAAGCAATTATTAAATTAGCTGACAATTATTTTAATAATCAGTTTATCACAATTAATCTGATTAATTGTTTCAGCCCCAATATATTTTTATACAGTTTTATCTTACGAGTATGTTATTGTCTCAGAAAACTGTCTTTTTTGAGGCTGTTTACTCTATTTAGTAAATAATTGTTTATTGAATTAGTTGACAATTACTTGAAAAAAAGATTAATCGCTTCAGTCCTATCTGAATATTTACATTCAGTTATTTTCTTCAGCTCAAAATACACCAGTTTAATTTGAAATATGTGTCTCATGCCTTCTCGCTCGACGAGCCGTCGGATGTTTCCTCTCCTTCGCTGTCGAGCTCCCAGGGTTTACGACTTCTTGGCTTCTTTTTCCTCCTCTTGTTGTCCCGATCAGCTGCATGCCTGTCTGCCTCTGGCATTCTCCCAGCTGAGAACCAGACATCGATTTTAAGAGTCATTTCCTTCCTGTCGATTAATTTAAACCGTCTTTTTAAAGCGTCAACATCAACAAACCTTCATCATCTTCATCCGGTGGAGTCGAAGGCCTCTTCAAGTCTCCCTCTTTGAACTCCTGAGGTTCTTTCCTTTTCACCTGCACCGTTGAACATCGACATGTTTTGTTAATCGTAAAAACAAAAGTCAATGAATGTTATAGCTCCTGCTAAACTTTACAGTTGTATTTAATAGCACACAATCTGGGAACGCTAAGCATTAAATTAGAGCATTTAAAATTCGGGAACAGCTTGGTCTTTTCTAAAGAAATAAAACTCAAAACTGGCAAAAAAAAAATATTCAAGCAACAGATGTGGATCATTTCAAATGTAAAGAATTACGATATTTTTACCTTGAATGAAGGTAATCGCAGCGCTCCACGGAGAGAAAACCCCTCCAAGCCCCCACTTTTCGCCCAATCCACAAGCGACATCAGAGGCTCCCGAGGACGGTTGACCTTTTCCTCTTTCTTCTCATCGTCCCGTAAGGCAGACACTCCCCTAACCATCGTCTGGAAAGGCTGAAAAACAAAACATTCTCAATTTAAAATCCCAAATGGCTTCAATTAGGCACAACTACTGTCAATCAAGCAGAAAGGGTTGAGCTTTTCACATGCTGATGGTTTTTCAGCTGCTGACGCATATTTTTGCCACAGTTAATGAAGTTGTTCCCTAAATGAACGCCATCTTAGGCAATAAAATGGTTATTTCCGTATTTTTAAAACGGATGAAAGCATTTAATTGTAGATTTAATGCTTTTCTAACATTGCATAAAAAGCTAAGAGGAAAAAACTGTAGAAAGTGACAATATTTTTTTATCCGATTAATCATCAGAACATCTGTAGAATAACCGATTAATCAAATAACTCTTAGTTGCAGCCTTAATTTAATTTACCCACTTGGGAATTTTTTTTATTTAAAAATGTATTTATTTGTTTACTTGCATATTTTAATGTATTTTTAATATTATGCAAATAAACTGGTTTATTGACAAATTTGCAGAATGTATACATTTTTATCTGATTAATTGCTAGTTGCAGCCCTAAACCTTTGAGAACTTGAATTTTGTTTTAGAAGTATTTACCATTCAGCTTCCATGCATCATAAATCTAGAACAAACATCCAGAAAACGGCAAAACAGCTGAAATACTGAGCTTCTTTAAATCTAGACTAAAATCCCACCTGTTCAAAGGTGATTTTGACCCATAATTAATCTGATTAATTGTTTCAGCCCCAATATAATTGATGACCACGGGTCCCCCTGTCCAAAGCTGCTCACTGACAATTACTGCCTTTGTAAAGTTATCAATAAAGTGCTAAATCCTAAAGGTACGCCTGATATCTGAAACAAAAAGGGACGCATTGCTTTGCTGCCAATTGCCAACAGGAAAAGGTTTTAATAAAAACGAACAAGACGTTGTAGGTTAGTGACGCTAGCTTGATGCTAGCTTGACTATGACAGCCGTAACATGTAGATGTACTGCAGAACTATGTTTTGGTTCAGTTGCAAAATACATAAAAAAGACGACCTAAACACCACCTCTGACAGCTCATCAGTAGAGCACGGGATTAAATTAGCTAATCTACCACCACAGTGTTAGCCTAGCTAATAGCAGCGGTAGCTAACCTACCACAGCGATCACCTATCAATAATCACAAAATAACCATCAAGCCTGAAAACATAAAACTGTAATGGACCGAATGTCCTGTTCTCTGGGTGGGAAATGTTTCCGTGTTTTTTGGTGTCGAGTTATGAAACATAAAGTCAGTTGCTATGGCAACTAGCGTAGCGCAGCCGACACGGAGCGGGAAGACAAGTGGCTTTGAATCGTTTGATGTTTTTTTTTTTTTGTGTGTTAATTTTCTCTTTGCTGCACCAAATTAATGACACCTACATCTCCAGGTGTCATTTAGCCAATTACTCCACCGCAGCTTTGGACGGCGTGGAAAAGCATCGGCTTTCTGCCCCCTCAGTATTCTGAGCGCGTGCGAAACTTCCAAACATAAACAACGTGTCAAAATAATGCGTTTATGATGTTCTCATGACGTAAAGCACTTTTGAGCCTTGTTGCTGAAATGCACTATAGAAAAGTCGATCGATTAACTGATTGATCACCTTGGCCTTGGTCTCCTTCCTGTCCCACCACTCATCAAAAGTGGCGAAGGCGACATTCTCCACCATTTTGCGGTTCAGGTCCCGCTGCACGATGTTCTTCATCTCCTGGATCAAGGAGCCCAGCACCATCTGAACCGTCGCTTCGTGCGGATTCTCCGCCATCATGGGCATGGCCTCCCCCCCAGAGGCGCTGTACTCGTCCCCCTCCCCGGTGGTCAGCATGGTGCCGTAGCCGGGCGGCGGCATGTAGGACTGGAAGTGAGGCGGTAAGACGTGCGGCGGCCACCCGGAGTGCGGAGGCGGGATGCCGTGGTGCGGAGGCGGCGGTATCTGAGTGCTGTGGGCTTCGTGGTAGGGGTAGGACATGTGGGGCGGCATGTATCTGTGGTCCTGGTCGTAGTGCGCCCCCGCCCCATTGCCCTCTTGGTCCATGTAGGGGTGGTGCGTGTGCGGCGGCGGCGGCATAGAGTGGAGATGATACGACGCGTAGTCTCCGGTCGCAGCCTCGCTCGGCCCTGGCGTGCCGTTGGACGACGACAAGCGCATCTGATGCAGGCGGCTCAGCATGTGGGTTTGCATTTGGAAGGACATGGGGGCTCCGCCGCTGTACTGGTTCATCAGCTCCATGGAGGTGGCGTAGTCGTACATGTGGTGGGGCATCGGGGGAGGATACTCGGGGTGTAGCTCCATGTGAGGAAGAGGTGGAATCCCAGGCGGAGGCGGCGGCTGGAGGGAGTAGCCGGGCGGAGGAGGGGGCGGTAGATGGGGCGGGTAGGAAGGAATCGGCGGGTGCATGGAGGTCCCAAAGTGCTGCGAGGAGTCAGAGATGGGGGGCGGAGAGGATGAGGGGTCTGCCGGCTGCGAGAGTCCGGCGGCGGCGGCCTGTGACGACGACGACGACGGCGTTGATCCAGAGGCGACTGTCGGCTGGTGAGTCGTGACGGTCGTTATGGTGGTCGTTTCCTCGCCGTCGTCGTCTGAGATCTCCATGTCTTCGCCAGAAGAACGAGGAGACGCCTGACAAAACACAGAGGTTACAGTTCGAGGAACAGCCAACTCTTAAACAGGAAACAAATGAAAAGGAAGTGCAACATAGCCACCATGTTTGTTTTTTTCCTGGATAAATACATCGAAGAGTGAACGTATCCTCTGGTTTGTATAACAGTTGTGGTTATTTCATTGTAAAATTATTCCGTATTTCCAATTTTAAAACTGATTTGTGGGCAGGTCATACTGGTTTTTTAGGTGTGGCTGATATTAACCCTCCTACGACCGACCTGTCAGCGCCGACATGTCTAAATGTGCAGTACCGTAATCCCGCCACACGCAGCGCTATCTGAAAATTTCCAACCTTTCTGAAAGAGGAGACGTTGCACTTTCCAGCAAGTATCGGGTTAATACGGAAATGTCGCAGCTGCAGCTACAGAGAGTGTAATTAATGGGGGGGGGGGGGGGGGGGGGGGCACTCTGTTAATAGACGGTATATTTCGGAAATAACTTGCTGGATATTGAAAGTTCCGGTTGTTATGGATACATGGGTAAGTATATCATCTCACAGGACATTTAAAGAACTACGGACAATTAAAATACGGAAGATTTATATAGGCAGACACTCAAAACTCGGGTGTAAGAGGGTTAACGTATAAAAAGGGGCGTGTGCGTCGGCGCGGCGCGATCAGAAAGGGAGGCGCTCACCGTCAGACCGTGCAGCGGGAGATTTGAATTCACTGAAAGTTTAGAATTAGTAATAAATCAAAGAAAGGAGATAAAAACGGCAGTCAAAGTTCGCCCCAGCGCTGCGGATCGTGCGCTTTAGGAGCTGGATTGGAGCTCGAATGCAGGAAAACGCCGCCAGGTGCAGAGGACGCCGATTGGCTAGAGGACGCCGACGGAGCGAGAAGACGCCACTGGGGGGGAAAACAAAGATATTAAGGTGAGATCTGGACTTTACGTTTCCTTTTGGGGATTTTTTTGGTGGTGCCACTCTTTTTTCTCATTTTTTGGGGTGGGGTTTTTTGACGCTTTGGAGTTTTCGTTTTGGATTGGACTCTGGATTAAAAGGGAGAAAGTCTCCCAGGATATGGAACTCTGTTGTGGACAATATTCGTATTAATATTCGTATTTGAGTTTCTTTACTGACATGAACTGAGTGAATTAAATCTATTCTAAACATTTTTGAGGAATTTTTGGTTACTGATTTATTTATCAAGATAACTATTATTATTTTCTTCGTTTGTGGGTTTTGTAATGCATCATTTGCTACAAGTCAAACAAAATTTCATTCTGAGTGGTTGACTATTTATTTTTGTCGTTAATTTAACTGGCGTAACATATTTTACCTGATGCCTGTGAAGTACCCCCTCGTGTGTATTTTTGAGTTCCGCTTTAAGGAGAAGCTGAATTTTACAGAAGAACAGAGGAAGGCTGCACCGATAAACCAATCCTGAACTTTGGTGATCGGTCGATACTTCTTATCCGCCTCAGCAAATGTCTAAAGGTCAACCAGTGGTCTGAGAGAGAGACGCCCAGCTCTAATGGTGGAACAGCCTCTTAGTTTCCCCAGTGTAACTAAGGGGTGTCCAAAGTGTGGCTCGGGGGCCGTTTGTGGCACTCCATGTGATTTTGTGCAGGGCAAAAATGGCAGCTCAAAGTTGGATTCTGATGCAGTTAATCAAGTCTTACAGAGAAATGTATACGGAGAAAGTCTTCTAAATATGCAAATCACAACACAAAGAACTAATTTAATTAAATGTCATTAAGCAGGACCACAAATTATTTAACTTTTTAGTTTTCATTCAGGATTAGTGAAGTATTTTTAAACTGAATTTGAAACATTCAGCAACTTTCACGCCAGAGCAGACGTGGTTGGACCTTTTAGAAAAGTTTTTCAAGAATGGGTGATAAATATCCTGTTCTGGTTCTGTTCTGAAAATACACAAAAAATTCAAAGATAACAGAAAAACCTTCAACATTTAAGACACTGTTTGTTTTATTGAATAAGGTAAACATTTCTGATCACCTACATCTTGCTTTTCTGTGGAAATCACACTTATTATTAAACTATTATGTTGTATTAGATGTGCAGATATAAATATAGCAACTTTTCTTTCAACAGATTTTTAGAAACCTCTCGTGATGATGCTGATGTTTGGCGCCGTAACGTACCTGGCTCTGCCCGTTGAACGGCGGCGGCGGCGTGTGAGCGCCGGTCCGGACCCCCGGATCAGCAGAACCAGCCTGAGGGTCGTCTTGCTGCAGAGCTTCAGTAGCATCGCTGCAAACAGGGGGCGGAGGTTCCTCTGGAGCTACGATGTGGGGGGAATAATTCTCGGAGGGCTGCGTCCCCACGGCGAGGACAGTCGGACTCTTCCTCCCGTCTCCTTTTCCCCGTTTCCTCCCTCTGTGTCCTTCTCTGTCCCCCTTCTTCCTGTGGTCCTTCTCCCCGTTGTCCCCCCTGTGCTGCTGCTGCTGCTGCTCCTTCGCAGCGTCGCCTCTTCGCTCCGCTCCCTCTCTACCTCTGCTCCTCTGCTTCTCCTCTTTCCTGTCCTCCTCATCTTCCTCGTCAGAAGCCAGGAAGGAGAACTTGGCCTTTTGCTCCTTCAGGAGCATCTCGATTCGAGAGTCCAGGCTGCTGCTGTGGTAGACAAACGGCAGACTTTCGTTGGTGGAGTCCGGCTCTGGAGAGGAGTCGCGATGGGGAGGCGGAGGGGAGCAGGAGGATGAGGACAGGTGGTGAGGCAGGGAGGCCGAGGAGGGAGAGTTGGAGGAAGATTTGGCGGTGGTTGGTTGGGACGGGGAGGAAGGTGGCGGCGTTTTGGGCGGGGCGGGTGGCGTGGTGGGACGGCGTTTGGGTTTGGTCCACTGGTCTTCGCGGGCCGGACTGTCCTGGTTAAAGTCCAGCGTTCCCAGCGTCTCGGCGACGGCTGCTGCAATAACGGAGGCCGGTGGGAGCGGCGGCGGTGGAGGAGGAGGTGGCGGAGGAGGCAAAGCGCCGTGATGGTCCTTATCGGAACCAGCTTTCTCTGCCAGGGCTGAGGCTGCCGAACGGGAGGAGCTATCCTGCGTCGGGGTCGGGGCGGGATCTTTGGAGGAGGCGTACGCCGCCGAGTAAGACGACGGCGGCGGCGACATGCTGTTGGACGACGATCGGTAGGAGTTGGAGTTGTATCTGGGGTCGGAGCTGTTGGCGTAGTCGCCGTCTCGGTCGCGGTCTCGGTCCCGGTCGTGGCTGCTTCTTCTGCGACTGCCGTGGTGGTTGTGCGAGTGGTGGTGGTTGCGGTGCCGCTGGTGGCCGTGGTCGCCGGAGCGGGAGCCCACGCTGTCCCGCCGGTAACCCCGGTCCTCCCGCCGCTCCGAATGGTGGTGGGAGTGGTGGGAATGGTACTTGGAGGAGGAGGAGGAGTTTGAGTCTTGCTGGTGATGGTAGGACGACCTTCTGGAAGCGACCCCCGCGGGCGCGTACCTCCCCGCCGGTTCGCGCTCCCGCTCCCTGTCCGGCGGCGGCGGCGGCTGGTCGTACTGGTTGCAAATCGGCGGCGGAGGCATCGAGGAGTGATGCGCCATGTGTGAGCCGGGACCTCCGAGGTTGGGGTAGGGCGGGTAGCCTGGCGGCTCGTTGGGACGGTACGATGCGGTCGGGGGGTAGGAAGGGCGGCCGCGGTGGTACAGCGACGGATCCTGTTCGTCGGGGTAACGGGACACTTTGAAACCTCCAACTGAAGATGAGACCGCAGACGATGAAGATGAAGATGGCAACATGTCCTGGGGAGGGTAGCCGCTGCTCAAAGAGCCGACGTTGTAGTTGGGATGCCTGCAAGAGATTTTACTGGATTAATTACAGTTAACAATCAGAAGAGCTCTTTCTCACTACCTCTGAACAACCAGGCCGAAACGATTACCGTATTTTCCGCGCACCGGATTATAAGGCGCATAGAACAGACGCTACAGTAGAGGCTGGAGTTACGTTATGCCTCCACTAGATGGAGCTGCACTAAAGGGAATGTCAACTTTTGAGGAAATTGAAGCTTTTTAGGTGCGCCTTATAGTGCGGAAAATACGGTAATCGATTAATGAAATAATCGTCAACTAATTTAGTAGGTGATTAATCATTAACTGGAATAAACAGACTGAAAGAGATTCATTTGCTGGAAGAACAAACACATCCAGAACAGTAATTAAACAAAATGGTAAAAAAAAAAATAATACGGCTGAAACGTAATCAAGTTAATTGAGATTAATCAGTTACTGAAATCATCATCAACTAATTTAGCAATCAATTAATTGCTAAGTAGAGTATATAGATTAAAAAAAAGGCAATTTACTGAAAGAACAACAAACTCAGAGTAGTAATTAAGCCAAAAACACCAAAAACGTATCAGGGCTGAAGCGATTGATTGTGATCAATTGATTAATGAAGCAATTGTCAACTAATTTAGTAATCGATTGTTAACCAGAGTATAAAGAATAAAAAAAACAATTTTCTGAGAGAACACCGCATTCAGAACAGTAATTAGGTCAAAACGATATCAAAAAATATATATTAGTGCTGAAACGATTAATCAGATTAATCGTGATGAATCAACTTTTGAAATGATCAACCAATTTAGAATTTGATTAATCATTAATCATTAGCACAATGACTTAAAAAATTCAAGTAGCTGAAGGAACATCATCAAACCACAAAATTAGGCAAAAAAAACACGGCCAAAAAAAATTCACTCAAGTTGAAACGATCATTTGAACTAATCACGATTAATCAATTATTGAAATAATCAACAAATTGATTAATCATAAACTGGAGTATACATACATAAAGGTAATTTGCTGAAAAAGCAAATACTCAGATCTAATTAGGTCAAAAATATACATACATTTTGCACTTAAGATAATAAAAAAAACTTATTTCTCCGTCTATATAAGATCCATTTGATTCCTTTACTACAATTGATCATTTGATCAAAATTTTTGGATTTTAGGCAATACAATGTCTATTTTCTTATTTAAAAATAAATGAAATCCGTTCATTTGCATTTGTTACTGTATAATGAAACACTTCTTTACAATCAGACTAATCGTCAGCCTGATTACTAAGCTAATGGTCTGGATGAACTCCACCTGCTGCTGGAGTAGCCCGAGTCTTGTGAGAAAGGAGTCCCGGATCTGGAGCTGTACGGCGTTCCTCCGCCCCCCTGGGACGAAGCAGACGAGCTCGGCGTGTACGGACCGGGTAAAGACGAAGGCGGCGTGTCGATACGCTGATCGCCAAACCCGGTATCAGCAGAACACGGCGTCATGCTTCCAGACGTCAGGGCTTGGACTCCCGCGGCCAGAACCGCGAGCTCGCTGGAAAACCTCCGCCGGATTTCAGACTGCAACCAAGAACAACAACAATGTTCAGAGTTAAGTAACAGCTAGTTATGTTTACTTAATTACATTTTAAAAAAAAAAAAAAAAACGAACTTTTAGGAGCATTTCTACTGTTGCTTGAGAAAAATTTCTGTATTTTCTACCCACTGAAGGAAAAACAAACATGTTTTAACCAAAATTCACCAGACACACACCTGCAAAGTTCTGTTAAAGTTTTATAGTTTTTTTTTTATTGAAAGAAACTGATTTGGAAAAAAATGATTTTCCTGATTTTGTTATTTTTTATTACTTGTGTGAATTATTGTAATTTTGGTCCTTAAAATACCAAAATATATAGTTAATTTATAAAGATTAAATGATTGATTGATACTTTTCCACTCTTACTTCAGTGATTTCTTGGACTTTTTATTTTTACTTGATAGAAAATAATTTGCAGCAGCTACTTTTACTGAGTACAATTTGATGGTACTCTGCCCATCATCTCTGATGATATTTCAAATTTTACATCTTATGGAAGTAAATTGTTGCCACATAATTAAGAAAAAAGCTGTAACGTTGGTCCTTCATTAAAAAACTTTGCCAATAATTCTGATCACTATTAGAATCAGACAGACGTACAAAATAACATCAGCTGTTGCAATATAATTTCATTGTAACATTTTTTTTTATACAGAAATCAAGTTAAATACAAATTTATTTAAATGGAAAGCACAATACTAACCATCAGATTAAATTAATAATGTAGTCTCTCACAACTTGTGACAAATAGTTTTTGTTGTAAATGGTGAGATTAGATTTTTCTAGAGCTGCAAAATGTATAAAACTCCAATCATCATCTTAATATCAATCTGAAACGAAGCTTAGATGTAATATAGCATTCCTTTAAAGTTATTATTTCACATTTAGGCTGGAAATTGTCATCTTTATTAATTATTTCAAAAAAACTGATTGAAACAATTATTGTTAGCTAAAAATACTGAGGAAAACGTGGCACCAGTTCTAAAGTTCAAACATTGTTTCAACCATTTATAAGCAATTTTGCTAACAGTTTTAAACAAAAACAGCATGTTGCATCAAAATGTTAATGTTTTAGACTAATTATGGTTAAAGTAAAAAGTGTTTATCAACTTATTGACACTGAATGAAACAATTATTTGTGATATTTTAGATTTATTATTCCAAAAGTAATATTTAATTCAATCTGAGCCTGAAAATGTGTTTTTGGACTCATTGTTCACATCGACACTAAAATCGGACATTTTATGAACCTGAACCAATTCTAATTTTATTTATAAAATATTTATTGCTGGGAAAATTTGTACTAATAACATATCTGTAAATACGCTACATTTAGCCAAAAGGAAATTTTCCACCAGATGGTAAAAGTCACCAAAGTTACATGCACAAAATAATAACTCAAAGACACTGAATGTCTCCTCCTTTTCATGCTAATTTACCATCAACGAGCTGCTTTCAATCACCATTTTATACAGTTCACAGCAAATAGCTTTTATAAACACAGCTGGAAACAAAACAGGCCGACACTGATGCTTGCTATTTATAAAGTATGGACAGATGTGACGTTATAATGGTATATTATTTTATTTATTTTATATATAGATTTGTCGCAATATTTCCACCGACATTCAAACAGATGTCAGTTTAGACTATTTCTGTTCTAGAAACGTCCTAATGATAGTAATTTCTGCCTGCAGTAGGGCTGTATAATGATATCGATATCGCGATATATGTCGATATTTTCTTTCCTAGGAAAAAAAATCGATATTCATCCTCAAGTATCATAACATCCAACTGTCACCTTGTTCACTCACTGCTTGCTTCACCAGGTCATCAGGCTTAGGTGATTCCTTCAGATGTTCAGGTTAAAAAGGTATCAAACTATTCAGAGCAGGAACTTGGTTCACTTTATTTACTTTACTAATGCATGTCAGCTACAGTTTGGACTGTTTCAACTAAAAGAAACATGTTTTCTCACCACTTCTTTGATTCATTTTGTCCAGCTGTCCATTTTAAGTCTGTGTCCAACCAGAACCAGGTATTGTGTAGTTGGTGATTTTAATCAGTTTTCAGTTAAATTAATTCAATCCAACTTTATAACAGTCACAAAATGTCACCAAAATCACTCTGTCCCTCTAAAATCTTTCAGAAAATCACAAAAGTGTCTTGAATTGTATCGTTTGCTGAATATTGCGATATATATGTATCGTGAGCAGAACATCGTGTATCGTATCGTTAGATTATTGTATCGCTGCAGCCCTAGCCTGCAGTAACTCTGTAACTGCTTCGACTCAACACGAGTGTAAATATTGGACTCCTGACTCGCGAGCTGATCATCTACTGACTGAGGCGGCGTCGTACCGTATCCGGCTGTGGCTGCGCCGGCGTCTGAGACTGAACGCTGTCCGTCAAAGCTTTCCCTCCAAGCGGCACCGTCTGAGGCGTGTAGGACCCGTTTACGATGAGGTCGTAGTACTTCTGTCGCTGCTGACCTGCAGAAAAACAAAGAGGAAAACAAACGCCTAGCTAAACACTGGTCCATGTTTGATCGTTTACAGTAACTTGTCTAAGTGGAAAGTTCTTCCATCGTGTCTGGAAATGCAAGAAAGTTCAACAATTCTGGAGGGAGATTAAAGAAGCTCTAGAGGCTATCTTAGTTATAAAACTAGCTTTGGACCCCAAATTGTTCATTCTAGGTTTGTGTCCTGATAGACATTATATGTCGAGCAAAATAATTACTTCCGTGGATTTATGTTTGCTACTTGCAAAGAGAGTCATAGCACTTTCATGGAAAAGTACCACTAAGCCGAAATTCATTACCTGGATTAAAGAAATGTCCACAACATTACCATTGGAAAAGATTACTTACATTATAAAAGGGAAACTATCACTATTTCAAAATATTTAGTGCCCTTTTATGCAATATATATTGAGCATGGATGTGAGGGGTGGGGCGGATGATGGACAGTTGGTCCCTGCAGTGCAGTGTCCTAAGATAATGTCCTTTATTTGTATACTTGATTTCTTTACTTTGAAATATACATTCAAGTTTGTATTTACTGAACCACATACAATACTAGAATAATTTGGGCTAACTGTTGAAAATAGGGAAACTGTTGTTACCGTAATTGTTTTTCTCAGGGTTGTCAGGGGGTTGGAGGTGTTGGTTTGCTTTTCTTATGAACTCTGTATGTAATAAGTGCTGCTCTAAGAGATCTCAATGTCTTGACTGGCAAAGAAAGGCAAGTTGAATGATGGGCAATAATTTAACTCTTTTTCCTTTGATATGAGAGCACACTTTTGTCCTGCATATTATTGAAAGCATTGTTGTAAAACCAATGAAGATTATGCTGGAAGAAAAACAAAAATCTTGTCTTAAGTGGATGGTTCCCACAAAACCGGACCAGAAGTAAGTTACCCGGAAATGTGGCATCTTGATGGGCAACTGTCAACAGCGCTGTAGAAACAGCATTATTAAAGCTTAAATTTGTTTTTTCTCTTTTTTTCCTGCTCTTCAGGAGAAACAGATCAGTCTTCGAGATCAACACATACAAGCGGTTCAAAGCCGCGGTGCAAAGACTGAACTAAATCAAACCTGGATAAATAATTTGGTATTTTGGCCAGAGAAGAGGGAAAAATAACAGGAAAAACCCGTTGAAGAGCA
This sequence comes from Poecilia picta, assembly GCA_033032245.1. Classification (NCBI taxonomy): domain Eukaryota; kingdom Metazoa; phylum Chordata; class Actinopteri; order Cyprinodontiformes; family Poeciliidae; genus Poecilia; species Poecilia picta. The sequence goes on from CM065360.1 coordinate 4,961,195, forward strand.
AGTCAAAGCCACTTTGTCCTTTCTCTCTGTGCCAGCTACGCTGCAGACCCGTTACCATAGCAACCGACGACCACGCCACTCCAGGGTTTGACGCCGCAAAACATTCAAACAAACATTTTCCACACAAAGGAATAGAAGATTCAGTCCATCACAGTTTTATGTTTTCAGGTTGATCGTTATTAATAAGTGATCGATGTGGTAGGTTAGCTACTGCTGCTAATAGCTAAGCTAGCTCTATGGTGGCTCATTAGCCAATTTAAACACCTGCTCTACTGACGATCTGTCGGAGAGTTGGTGTTTAGGTCGTCTTTTTTTTTTATTCTTAACTGAACAGAAACGCACCAAATTCCACAGCCCGTCTACATGTTACGGTTTTCATAGTCAAGCTAGCACAGCTGACCTACTTCCCTCTCCCTCGCTGTTTCTTTATTAGAACTTTATCCTGACCTTATAATCAAGCTGTCGTTGTTTGACAATTAGTAGTAAAGCGCTGCGTCCCCTTTTACTTTTATATATCAGGTCTACGTTAAAGATTTAATGTGTTATATTGACATTTTAACAGCTAAAATCAACGCTAGTCATTGTTAGCGAGCAACTTTCTGCCCTCAAGCAGAGAAATGGAGGCAGGATGTAATGGGTCTACATCTCTACAATAGCAGCCACAATAAACTTTACCTTTTATATCGAGCTGAGCATGAATGATATTTCCCATGACAGAGGTGTTGTGCAAATGCTTGACTGTGTCCTTCGCTCCCCTCGTGTTGGTGAACAACACCCTGGCCAGACCCAAGTGCTTCCTGGTCTTGGGATGAAACAGGATCTCCATCTCCTCCACTTCGCCAAACTTGGAGCACATTTCTGCCAGGAAAGGTTCCTTGATGTTGTCATTGAGCCTGGCGAAGGTCACCTCTTTGAGGGGTATGGGGCCCACGTAGAACTCATCGAGCTGTGGCAAAAACAAAACAAAAAAACAAAGGTTAGGAACAAACAAACCAAAAAAAAAGCTCTGCTATTCCAGGAAAGCGGAGTGACTGATCTGTGGAAATCATAAGCGGCGGAACGGCTGAAGTGCAGGAAGACATCTGGTTTGGAAAGATAATGTGCAAATAATGAGTGAAAACATTTTTGGCTAAATGACCTTCGAGCGTGACAGATTTCACACAACCGTTGCGGTTTATAAGTGGTCATTTACATCCAGGATAATAAAGTCATCCTGAGTTCATGGCCAATCAGCAAATACCGTATTTTCCGCACTATAAGGCGCACCTAAAAACCTTAAATTTCCTCAAAAGCCGACAGTGCGCCTTATAATTCAGTGCGCCTTATATATGGACCAATATTGAGCCAGAACAGGTCTAGCAACTACGGTAAGCAGCCGCCGACTTCATTTTCGCCCATAGAAGAAGAAGTGCGCGGTGCATGCTGGGATAGTTGTCAGAACGCTGGTTTGTTAATAAATTTTGATAATACATTTAAAGCCGGGGGGGAGAGAGACAAAGGCTGCGGCGGCAGCGTGTCGGTTGGTCTGTGTTACCCAGAAAGCAACACCAAAACCGTGAGTGAAACAACGACTGGGGCAACTACAATATAAAGTACTGGGGGACCACTTCTTTACAAATGTATATGTGTAATAATAGAGTATGGAACAAATTGGCAACCCAAACTGAAGCGTCTATTCTATGCGCCTTATAATCCGATGCGCCTTATATATGAAAAAAGTTTTAGAACGGGTCATTTGTTGAAGGTGCGGCTTATAATAAGGTGCGCCTTATTGTGCGGAAAATACGGTAACTACAAGCACCAACAGCAAAATAATGAAAGATGTTCTCAAAATGAAGTTAGGTACCAATAAGTCAATAATGATTACAATAAATGTTAGTATTGTCATTTTAAGCTAATTTGCCTTATTAAATGATCACTCAAAATATAAAAACATTTATTTATAAATAACACTTAACATCATTTGAAAAAAGAAAAACCCACCAATTAAAATGGATTTTAGAGTTTCAGTAACCAAAAAGATAATTATTCAGTTTAGACCAGGAGAACAGGCAAAAGTGGCAGATAGTACAAACTACTTACTTCATACTGGGTGTCAAATCTTTGCAGCGTTTCAACTAAATTAAAGAAGAGCGTCTCTGTTCCAAATAAAAATGATAAATTTACCATGCTATAAAATAATTTATTGCTCCTTGTGACAGACTTAGGAACCACATCCTATTATTTCTGAAAGGCTTAAGAAGTTTCCGATGCTGCAGTAATTATGTTCATAACACAAACGTTTAACTTGTCTTGAATTTGGAAACCTCTCTGGGGGAAAAGAGAAGTTACGTTCTCGCTTTTATATAATTGGCCAACATCCTTTCACTGCCATAATTATTCATCTTTGCATTTACTTCCCCATTAATTGGACGTCTTAATTCTTCCTCACCTTTTAAAACAAATTATCATGTATCGGAGTAAAAATTACATTTAAATGAACTGCTCCAGGTCAAAACTACAGTAGTTACATTTTGGTTTTTCAGATGAATGTCTAACGGATCGATAAAACAAAGTCTGAGAAGTGGAGCCCACCTTGAACTTTGGCACTGGTAGGGATATTTCTGTATACCTCGACCATAATCTCCGGGGTCTAGGGTCCCGGAGTTCGCCCACAGGGGGAAACCCAGAATCCTGCAAAACAATAACACAGCAAATCAGAAGTAAATCTTAGAACTGATCCGCATTTTAAAGTGAACAAACTCCAGTTAGACTTACTGGAACACTGAAATGCACGCCGTCATATCTGTAGACCTTCTGCGTAACCCGCCGAATGGCCGGGTCCTGGACGAGTTTGTAGCTTTTCCACTGCAAGCTGACTGCTTTCTGTGTTTCGGTCCCACTGTCTGGATCCATTCTATAACTGAGGACAAGAAAAACATTCATTTAAAAAAGGATCTGCTGGAAAAAAAACAAGCAAAAAAAAAAACATCCAAGTGACTCGGGTTCTAGGAATTTAGCAAGCAAATGATTTTTTAAGTCAAAGTTTCAAGACTTTTTCAGTTCCTCTCCACTTTAATAAACACATTTGTATTAAACTTAAAGTGGATTCTTATTAGATTGACTTTTTCATAAATATGCTCCAAACACAAAAATTTACATTGTTTTCTGACTCAAGTTTCCTAACTTCTAGTTAGTTTTCAACCATTTTTTTTAAATCAAGCACTTAAGTTTTAATAAAAAGTTACAAAGGATGTTTCTAAAATGTTTACGCTTAAAAAATTATCAAGTTATAAAACTTAAACTGTACATAAGACTTCCCTCTATTTCCTGATGCGTTTATTGTTCAGAATCCTGGATCTTTCACCAGAGTTGCATCTTTTTATGAAATATCTACTCATATAACTGGTAAAAATATATTACTGATATATTAAACTAAAGTCTTGATATAGTAGTTTAGAAAAATATCACATTATTGAAACTGTGTGAAGAAAAACCTTATATGGACTGAGATAACTTACTCCTAAATATTACAAAAATACAGCCTGGAAATACAAATACATCTCCATTTTCTATTTTTTCTACATTTATCCAAACTTTGAACCAATTAAAATCAAATCCTGTAGTTTGAAGCTTTTTTTTCTCACAGGCTTTAAAGTGCATGAGGGCAGCATGGGGTTAATTGTTCCCATTTAGAGCAAGAAAAGAAAACATTGTCTGTTTAAACGTCAGGCAAAGCTGCTGCAACAGATTAGTTACATATTAATTTAGATTGTTAATGTTTTTTTTTTTACAAATTAGGGTAAGGAATGTCGTCCTGGAAAATACGAGAATCAATTTGTGGCTTAAAATTTTTCAAGTCGGTCCAAGAAACCTTAACAAATGAGACGCGAATTGGACCAAGACTGATGTGAAAAGATGCAGAGATTACAGATAAATAACTGTTGCCTGCAAAGGAACCATAAGCTGCGTCACAGCAATTAGCCAGAGACAAACTTCATTGACTTCTGGGTCGCATTAAAATACTCTGAGATCACATTTAGAGCGTATAAAATGTTTGGCATCATCGTCAGCTTCTTGTCGGTTTCGGTTAAGCTGCTGTCAAAACAATGATCAGCGCTACGTCACTGATCAGATACTTTAGCTAGCCGCTTGCTGTTAGCAGAGGCTAAAGTGGATCCACAAAATGCAAATAATTGTTTCCGCAAGCGTCGGAGCACAATTAATGTTCAGCGCATCTGTCCGCGTTTCAGAATCGTTCCTTAAAAACCGAACCTGCACGTTGCCGACAGTCCGACAACGTAAACCAAAGTAAAAACTAGTTGTCTTCTCGCTTTAGCTAGGGCAAACTGATGCTACTGACGGCTAATGCTAACTTACCAACATCAAGTTAACTGTTTAAACTTTGAACTTGAAGACCTCCACAAACACGTATTAGATTTTATAAGTTGCAATCGTGACGTGCACGTCTTATCGAAACTTCTTAGGACTGCCTTGCCCACGATTTAACCAAAATTCAGTCCCTCTCCTCCCCCTCCACACCTCTTGGAGACCCGCTCATCCGAAAGTAGCAATTCGCCGCCGCCGCCGCTACAGTGTAGGCAGCTGCAGCCAGGCCCGCGAGACCAAGAAGAAAAACACTGGGTCACAAACAGATCTAAGACACCTACGACCCGGCGTTAAAGCACATCTAACGAACTAAAACAACACCGCTACCATTCCGGACATTAGTCGATAGACCAACGACCATGTACGAGCGCCAAAGCCATTGTTTTCGATGTCAAAATCCAGATATTGTTGAGAGAGCGGCCATCGCGTAACCAACCTGAACGCCTCGCCTGCTCCCCATCAATGCATGTTAATGCAGTCTTCCGTTGCCCACCCGCACTTTCCTCTGCGCAGACACAAAACAAACAGCAAGCAAACTGATTGTTGAAACTTAGAACGTCACGTGGAATTAAATAAAAATAACAAAGATTTTGAAAGATAACTTACTCCATAATCAGTTGGATATTTGTAGTGTAAAGTTATGCTTGAATCTGCTTGTGTCGTTTTCAGTTTGGACGGTGACAAATTCGCCCCCTACCGGCGAAGTGGTGAAACAACTCAATTAGAATGAGTGAAGTAAAATACAGTAAATCAACGTTTTTCTTCTCGACTTTTAAAACACATAACAATGGATTGGTGTAAAACATAGAAGTTGTTTTATTGCAGTATTAATTATGCTACATAAACAGCTAATTTTACATGACTGATTATGGTTAGAATAGAATTAACCTGAATTGTCCCATAGTGGGGAAATTAAGGCGTAACAAAATTAAGAGTGTACAGTCAGTCAGGACAACATTTACAACATAAGAGAAATAATTCTGTTCATTTATTAAAAAATAAGTATTGATACTTTTTACTGGAGGGACAAATAATCAATGACACCCAAGATCAAATTCATGATGACAAATTAAAAATAACCCCACATTAGCTATAGGATTTATTGCCCCAGTCTTAAATATGTTTAAAAGAAAAATTTGTATTCAAATTTTTGATAGAATCAGATTCTCCACTACAACTTTTTTTTTAATTTAAATTGGACAGCCAAATCGGAGCTGTGGTTAAGTCCAACGTTTATCATTTAAGGCGATTGGCATCAGTGAAACCTTTTCTTTCCAGGCAGAATTTTAAACAGTGATTTACGCTCTTATTTCGACCCGATTGGATTACTGTAACTCACTTTATGAGGGAGTCAGTCAGTCGCTGTCCACTTTTAAAGTTCATCTTAAAACCCATCTATTTTACTTGACTTTCAACTCCAGCAGGATCTAGTTTTAAATTTGTTCTTTTTTTAAACTGTAAGTTTTTATTGTTTTTTTTTATTATGTTGTGTTTTAATGTACAGCACGTTGCATCAGCTGCGACTGTTTTAAAGTGCTTTATAAATAAAGTTGTTTTGGTTTGGTTGAAAAGTGATTCACTTATTCACAACAGAGCTAAAAATTAAGATTTTAAAAGAATTTTGATAATTATCTTGTAATAAATAATGAGAGATTTTACGTCTCCCTTCTAATATATATAATCATTTAATGCAGTAGCATAAATTCATTTAGAAGTATTACTTTGAGTACACGTATTCAGCTACAGAATTTTTTAAAAAATTTGCTACACTCAGCAGTTCATGTAAAATAAATACAACTGAGCTATTTTTATAATTAATTGTTTACTTTGCTGTGGATCAGTTAATAGTATCTTAAACAAGGAAATGTACTTAACACCCATATTCATGTAAGAATAATACAAATCTACAATCTACATGCTAATTGCTTGTTTAGCATAAACTTCAGCTTTTTTGTAGCAAAATAATCCAGATGGATGTAAAATAATAAAAACAATTAAAAAAAATAATATAATTTCACTCATTTTGATATTTTTATAAAGGAAACAATAATTGCAATATGACAAAAGGAAAACTTTTATTTTTAAAGATTTCAGTGCATTTATTGTTTGCTCAGAAAACAATTAGAAACAGCCTGACAGAAACTTATTTCAAATATATATTAAACATTTCCTCGACATTATCGTTTGAAGATTACAATAACGCTAATATATTACCAATGAAATAACAGCAATGCTTTCAGTCCTTTAAAAATGTGGCTCGATATCACTTGGTAGTGTCCTGTTCACCAGCAACTGTTGAAAAACAATCATTAGGTTTTTTTCAGACAGACATTTGAGAAATGCTTAAAAAAAAAACAAACTTGATGCCAACCGGAGACTCGTTTGACGGATTTTTCTCCGTTTCTTAGGTTTTAATCTCGTCGAACGGAGCAGCAGGTGAAACCGACAGCGAAGCCGGACGCAGTCGGAGAGTTTGATGGGAGATTTCTGGCTGGAGTTGAATGGCAGTAGCAGGAAGAAAAGCTGAGCAAAGCACTGATTTCTCCATGTGCTTTAATGCTTTATCTCTTTCACATGGCTTTCACTTTGATCTGCTTCATCTTCATCTGCTTCTTCTCGATCTTCTTCTGCTCACGCCGCTGCGCTGCTTCCTGCAAGAAGAAACGGGAGGAGACCAAAGGACAGCTGAAGTCCAAAACCGGGACAGAACGTTGGTGTGGTTTTCTTAGGGTCTGAGATTAAAGCAGAGGTTGAGGCGGGTTTCAGACCTCCAGACGGCGCTGTCTCTCAGGATCCTCTTCGTTCATGATCCTCTCCTTCTCGGCTCTTTTCTTCTCCTCTCTGCGGGTCTGGGCTGCTTCCTGGCGCTGAGCATGCGTCTGTTTCAGGAAGTTCTCCTCAACGCGAGCCCGGTTTCTGTCCGCTTTCTGCTTTCCCTAAACACACAAGGAGGAATTTAAGACAACGTACCTCCTGGCATATATAACTAATTAGAAGGTTTTGTTTTTTCAAAAGGCGAGCTATTATGGCTGCGTTCACACTGCAGCCTGAAGTGACCCAATTCCGATTGTTTTGACGTAATCCGACCTGTATCCGATCTTTTCATGGCAGTGTGAACAGCTCAGGTCAGATTGTTTTAGAATGTGACCCATATCGATACGTATCCGATTCAAATGTGACCATAACGTCCAGGTCTAATTCATCCGAACTGAACGTCACTGATTCTCAACAAATCTCCCTATTCTGAGTCCTGATATGGGAAGAAAAACAACAACCATGATGGACTATATGAGGATTAAGTTGTTAATATGTTGCTCCGGTTGGACAACAACTTCAAATATGTAGCTAAGCTCCACTGTTAGCCTCCATGTTTACAAACACTGAGCTCTTCTTCTTCTTTTTATGGCGGTTGGCAGATCACAGAGAACCTGACGCTATAGCGCCCTCTACTGCGCATGCGGGACACTTTCAGGTCGTTTCCCTGTTCACACTGCAGAACACATACAGGTCCATTTACTGGCAGTGTGAACGACCCGGAAAAAAAATCTGAACTGCCAAAAAATCAGAATTGGGTCACTTCAGGCTGCAGTGTGAACGCAGCCCACGTTTCCTGGAACAGTCTAAGAAAGGCCTATGACCTGTACAAACAAGTTGATGACATTTTTTGCACCAAGTCATTCTTAATGAGAATTTATTCTGGTCAGTTGAGAATGAGCTTCTTTTTGGGCCTCTGTCACTTTAAATCCAAATAAGCTGCTGCTGCTGCCCCCCCCCCTCCCCCCTAACTCAACGTTTACATGCGCACATAAAAACGGCGACGAAAGGATGCGGAATTATACATCCTTGAATTGTACAACTTTGAAAAGCAGAAGTGGAGGCTCCTGCACACGTGGTTTCTGGATGGCGAGTCAGCGTTTCGCTCACCTCTCTGTTCAGACGGAGCTTCTTGACCTTGTCGATGCTGTAGATCACCATGTTCATGAGCGGAAGCAGAGAGTCCATGTCTTTGGGAGACGTGCTGCCGAAACCAGGCACTGCAGAGCCAAACATGCAGGAAAACTCAGCAGAGCTTCAAGCGTGTGCAGCAGAGTGACGTTGTTACGCTACATTGTCAAGTGAAAAGCTTGAACTCATCTGAGCACTGGCAGCTTTTATTTCGAAAAGACGACAAATCCACTGTGAAACAGCGGGTAACTTCCTGTTTAAAAATTATTATTTTTATTTAAATGTGGTGTGTTGTGAATGAAAATGTAAATTCTTATATCTACTGTTGAACATATTGAGTTCATATATTGTTTTGAGTGTTAGTTCAGGGTTTAAGAAGAAACATTAACGGGTTTTCCCACGCTCTCTTTCTGTTCGGATTCCGTGGGAGAAGGTATGCAGTTTGGTTTTCTGTGTTTAATAAGTGTATTTTAAGGATAAGTAATATGTTCTTGTAAAATAATGAGCTTTGGGGCATTCGAACCTTGTTAAACAGGCGCTGTGGAGCACTGAGAGGAGAAAGAGCCAGTTGTGACTCTTTTTCTGCTGCTTGAATGCAGGTACGTGATGTTTCTTTGCTTTTGGGGGGAATCTTTTGTCTAATTATTAATTTTTCTGTTATTCATGTACTGTTTAAAATTATTATGCTCATGGTTGGGCTTTGTAAATCATTATTTTTGCAATTATTTTTATTTTGTAAGGTGTTATTTTACACAAGTCGCTTCGCTCTTTCTGTTCGGATGCCGTGTTAAACAGGCGCTGTGGAGCTCTGAGAGGAGAAAGAGCCGGTTTTGACCGTTTTGTCTTCTTCTGCTGTTCGAATGCAGGAATATTAAAAGTGCCTTCAAGATCAGCTGTTGTCTGGCTGTTATTCCACAAGACACATCGCAGAATCAACTGCGCTACAGTGCAGGACGGCTGGCCGCACAGACCGACTCCAGCGAGTCGCTGAATTTTTGGAATTTGGAAAATCTGAATTTTTTCCCCCCTCCTCACTAATGCTCTCACTGGGTTTCCATAGTTACGAGTGATGTCAGCATGCCCAAGTCGGCCATCTTGTTTGACTAGCTTGTTTTGTTTTACAGCTTCTATTCATTTTGAATTTGAGGTCAGATAAAAGGTAAAAGGTCAGGCTAAGATTCTTATTGTTTTTTACAGGAATAAAGTCACAAAATGCTAGAGTAAAGTCATAATATTACCAGAAAAAAGTTGTAATATTAGAATAATTAAGTAGTAATTTGATAGACTCCAACATGAAAACAACAAAACAATTATTTTCAAACATTTTTCTTATTAAAACAACATTTCTTTGATAAATTTGAGACATTCTTCTGGTAAAATTGCATCTTTATTCTGCTAATATTGTGACTACATCCTTATAATTCAGCTAAAATGTTCATAGCTTGGCCCCAACACTCTGTTGTAAAACTCACAAATGGGATGATTAAAATAAAAGCCACTTTCTGAAAACATTTTCTGTCATTTCTCTTTTTTAGAAGAGAAAGCAAGAAAAAAACTGGTTAAAAATTGTTTAAAATTGGACCTGGTGTGAAACATTAAACTTATAGTAAACTTTAAGTGTTTAAGTGACGACAGCAGAAAAACTCCTCACCATTAAATGTAAACAGTAGAGTCTTCTTAGTCTCAGGCAGCTTTAATGGTTGACCCTCCCTGAAAAACAAAACCTTTCAGCACCACAACCGCAAAGCAAGGCTCTGTTCCAGAAACGAACAATGACCAGATACTCACTCTTGCATAATTTTTGGACCAGAAAACTGATCCGAGAAATGGATCGACTCGATCTTGTCAGCATGGTTGGTGATGTAGTGTATTATCTGAAACGAGAAGAGCCCAGAAGCAAAACCTGAGTTACAGAGCTGAGTTTATACTCTAGGGACGCAAGATATCGATTAATGAGTCAATATGAAGTTGGTTGATCCAATAAACTGACTAATTATTAAATGATAAGCAGATATTTTCTTAAAAATATCCGCTTATCCACAGCTTTCAAAACTTGGTCAATATGGAAACCCAAAGGCGTTTCTTGTATCCAGATGGTCAAACACATTCACATAACATAAAGGGCAACATTTTTCATAATATGTTGAAATATAAAAAGTTTTGAGGTTATTTTATGTCAGCTCTGACTTAACAGAAAGTAAACAGGTTTTCTGACATAATTATATAAAATATAACAAAACAGGAGCCTCTTAGGTTGCTGAATAGAAAAATAAAAGATGAAAAGATGAAGCAAATAATTCTCCATGAACAGAGATGTTCATCTTTTCTGTGCTTTATCTTGTGGGAATGTTACATATTCGCTTCAGGAACTGACATCAAAATCAACCTTTTTTTCCCCCCCATCATTTACAATTTCTTCATTTTCCTGTAGATAGAAAAAAAGAAAAGATAAATGGACTTCATTTCTGCCACAAAACTCAAACATTTTGGGATTAATGTCAAATTTTTTAGCAGAAAAACTATGAAATTCGTTTCAGTAGAAAAACTAGGAAATTCTCTGAGCTCTAAAAGTTGTAACAACACTCCTAATACGCTGCTGTGGTTGGGACCGTTCGTCTTTCCCGTTCTGGCATGCCTCCGCCATATTTATTTCTGTATCAACTCTTCTTCACCCTTCTAGACCGGAACATGTCGGCGGCAACATGTCTAAATTTGCAGTACCGTAATTCGGCCACACGTAGCGCTATCTGAAAAATTCCAACGGTTTCTGAAAGGGGAGGCGCTGCACTTTCCAGCAAGTATCGGGTTAATACGGCAACTTCACAGCTGCAGCTGCAGAGAGTGTAGTTAATCCAGGGGGCGCTCGTTTAATAGATGGTGATTGCGAAAATAACTTGCTGGATATTGAAAGTTCCGGTGGTTACAGATACATGGGTAAGTATATCATCTCACAGGACATTTAAAGAACTACTTAGAATTAAAATACGGAAGATTTATTTAGGCAGACGCTTGAAACTCCGGCGTAAAAGGGTTAAAGATGACCAGAGGCGCCCCCTGCTGGACGGAGGTTAAACAACAACCTAAAAGAAGTTCTAAGCGGACGTTATTAGTTAATTGAGTGGAACTAATTTTAATCTATTAATCTACAATTAATCGATTGTTTGCATCCTTAGTCACCTTGTTATCCATCACACCATCTGTTACTTCCCCCATCTCACTGAGAATTGCCATGGAGTCTGGAAGCCCATATTTCGCCCCCGACTTTGGCTTGTCGCTGCAGAACTCGCTCTATAAAACAAACAAACAAACAAAAAAAAAAGAGCTATTGTTAATTTAAATATCAAAAATGAGTCAACAGAAAAACTATCACAAAATGGCTCACCAAGTCCTGCATCTCCTTCTGCAGCCGAGCCATGGCTCTCTTGGAGCCCACGGCAAAGACGAAAGTGTCCATGTCTTCGTCGTTAAGCGTCACTTTGACTTGCTGCAGAGAAAAACCCAGACGGCACGGCTGAAGCTCTGCGCAGAGGAGGGAAACCTTTCTACAGCTGCTGCAGCAGAAACTCTTACCACTTGGTCAGAGGCGGGCCTCATCATCCTGGTCACCGTGTTCAGGAGGTCCTGCCTCTTCAGGAACTGAAACAACCAGCAGCAGGTTCAGAAGACACAGACAGGGGAGGATTTAAGCGGCTGCGAGCAAATACCTTGAGCTGAATCAGCATTCCTTCGCAGCACACACGGCCAGAGCACCACAGATTGTAGATGTGTTCGTTTTCCTGATTCAGCTTCCCAGTGCTCACAGGTTCTTTACTGGTGCCGTCGTCGCCTGGAGCACAGATCAATGCCAAGAAATCACTAAATCTATCAGATGAGAGACACATTTTATGTGACTGACCAACAGAAAAACGGCACATAACTGTGAAGTGGAAGGAAAATTACATTTTCAAATTTTGCAACAGATTTTATTGGATTCAACATGACCTGGACCAGTGGTTCCCAAACTTATTCTTCTGCGCCCCTCCAGAGGTTTCCAAACATTTTCTGGGCCCCCTATGGATTACAAATGGCTGTGTGGTTGAAACGACGGGTGTGGGGGGTTTGAGTCGACTCTTTTTTGGGGGGCAAAATGAATCTACTTAGCTGAACATAGACAACAACATCGGTAGCCTAAAGGCTCCTTGTTAAGCTTAAGGTGATGTATTGATATTAGCCAGTCATCATTTAGCTAACATCACCTGCATCCAACAGCTTCACTCAACAGTCGGTTAGTTTGGAGGAAAAACTGTGAAAAGTTCTTTGCGTTTTGCTGGTTTGCTGCCATGATTCTAACACACCTGTGTAGCTCCGTACAGCGGCAGCATCAGGTCTCCTTCACTACGTACAGGTGTGTAAACCCAGTGTGAGCGTCGTAGCGCTAATGTTGCGTTTAAAGGTGGCTCAGAAAAACAGGTTACGACATGTTAACAACAGATTAAACAGTTTTAACTGCTGATAAAAGTGACAGAGGACACAGATATGGGAAATGCTGAAGCTCCTACTGTATCAAACTGACAGAGGAATAACAGAGAGTTGGACATTCTAAGGTAAAATCCCAACGCATACAGCTTTTAGGTTTTGTTTCATCCAGACAGCTTCCTGCGCCCCCCCTGCAATGGCACGGCGCCCCCTCCAGGGGGCGCGCCCCACAGTTTGAGAACCTCTGACCTAGTCTTTGACTGGGCCATTCTACCACATGAATATGATTTGAGGTGGTTAATTCGTTGTCCAGGAGGAAAGTGAACCTACTTTTCCCGTATGAATTATAGCAAAACAGATTTATTTTAACTTCCTTTTAGAAGAAATTTATTTCCACTCTTCAATAAAGAAAAGATTTGTATAAAACATGGCAATGCAAACTATTGTCAACTGAAGATTTTTTACAAATGAAGCTAAATAAGTATTTTAAAAATAAGCATCAATCAATTTTAGGGCTGAAACAATTAATCTGATTAAATCTGATTAATCAATTATTGAAATAAACTAATTTAGAAATTGACTAATCGTTACCTTGAATATAGACTAAAAAAAAGACAATTTGCTACAAAAACAAAACATCCGGAGCAGTAATTAAATAAAATCTGTTCAAAATATGCATACATTTTCCATTTAAAAAGAAAGAGCTAAAAAAGAATTAGCCCATAAAATATGTAAAGTAGCTTTACGAAATAAGTGCCACAAAACGAAATGAATAAATAATTAAAAATTAAAACAAATCTAAAAATAAATAAGAAATAAATAAGGTAAAAATGTATTTTGTAAATATTTATTTTATTTCATGAAATATTTATTATTTATTAGTTTTTAAAAAGCAATATTTATTTATATATATAAAAAAAATCTGAAGAATGTGTCAATTTTTCATTCAATTAACTGTCAAAATAATCAATAGATTAATCGATACCTAAAATAATAGTCAGCTTGTAAGTTTGGAAAACTCATGTATAATTTTCCTTGCACATCAAATCTATGCGTTCCTTCCCGTTACATAAAATTAAAACAAGATTCAAACAGCATGAATGCTTAGGTAAGGCGTTGTGCACCAACGGATAGTGCAGGAAAGACGGACAGACTCACCCACAAGGGCAAAGTTGCTCTCCAGAAGTTCCCTGTGGGAGTTGAACCAGGCCTGAGCCAGTCGGCTGTTCTTGTTCTTGCCTATGATGTAGTTCATGATGTAGCACAGCAAACCCGTCACCATCAGGATCTCCATGTAGTAACTCTCCCAGCTGTTCTGCAGGTGTGCAGGAACCTGCAGAGACGTAACATGCAGACTGCAGGTCAACACCTGACCGTCAGAAATGTATGTAAATCACGTCCCAGGATTAATTCTACTAAAATGTGAGATCTTGGTATCGTAAAATACAGCTGAATTGACTCCCAGAAGCTTTAAACCTGTTTTACCGTGTGGATTATGAGCGGGTCCTTCATGGAGTGGCCCGTCTTCTCCATGTCTCCAATCCCCTCAAACTCCTCCTGGTCGTATTTGCTGTACATATCTTGATCCTTGGAAGAAATTACAATCAATTATGGTACCAATCACAAAAATACCCTTTAAATAAATGCTAAGGTAACTAGGGCTGTAGTGATACAATAATCTCACGATACGATACACGATATTCTGCCCATGATACGATATATATTGCGATATTCAGTAAACTATACAATTCAATACACTTTTGTGATTTTCTGAAAGATTTCAGAGGGACAGAGTGATTTTGGTGACATTTTGTGACTGTTATAAAGTTGAATTGAATTAATTTAACTGAAAACTGATTAAAAGCACCAACTACACAATACCTGGCTCTGGTTGGACACAGACTTAAAGTGGACAGCTGGACAAAATCAATCAAAGAAGTGGAGAGAAAACATGTTTCTTTTACACAGTCCAGTCACATTAATGTGACCACCACGTACTTTCCACTTCAGAGTTAAATAACCAATCACAGAAGGCAGGTGGCAGCACAGTGCAGTTGAGCGTATATAAAGGGTGTGTGTGGGCTTCGGAAAACATTTCAATCGTTGGCGTAATGCAGAAACGAAGCGATTTATCCGACGTCCAAAAGGGCATGATCATTGGCTTTCGGGCCAAGGGCGGAAGCATTTCCGAAACGGCTGAGTTTGTGAACTGTTCGCGTGCCGCCGTGGTAAAAGTGTACCGTGCATGGCAAAATGGGACTGTCCAAAATCCACGACGTGGCAAATGTGGTGCACCACGGGCCATAGATGACAGAGGCGAACGACGGTTGCGGAGATGCGTTCGGGCAGATAGACGGGCTACCGTTGAGCAACTGACCACTAAAATGAACCAAGGGGCTACCACAAGTGTCTCCCAAACCACTATTCAGCGAACATTGCTGCGTCTGGGCCTCCGAAGCAGACGCCTGGTTCGTGCACCTATGCTGACTGGTGTTCATCGACAACGAAGGCTAGAATTTGCACGCCAGTACAGCAGCTGGACGTCCACTGAGTGGCGACAGGTAGCGTTTTTAGATGAATCGCGTTTTATGCTCCATCGGACAGATGGACGTTGGCGTATAAGGCGTGAAACCTCTGAAAGGAACCACCCTGCAACCATTGCAGGAACGGTCCAAGCTGGAGGCGGGAGCATTATGGTCTGGGGAATGTTTTCCTGGCATTCTCTGGGTTCACTGATTATTGTGGAAGGCACGATGGATCAATACAAGTACGCATCTGTCCTTGCGGACCATGTCCACCCCTACATGCGCATTGTTTTTCCTCAGGATGATGGCATCTTCCAGCAGGACAATGCGAGGTGCCATACAGCTGCCAGTGTACGTGCGTGGTTCGAAGAGCACCAGGATGAGTTTACCGTCCTCCCCTGGCCAGCAAACTCACCTGACTTAAACCCAATCGAGCATCTGTGGGACCATCTCGATCGAGTTGTTCGCGCCATGGATCCTCAACCGCGTAATCTAGCGCAGCTGGCCACGGCATTAGAGTCGGCATGGCTCAACATCCCAGAGAAGACCTTCAGGGACCTAAGTGACTCTCTTCCTGCACGTCTCGTAGCAGTTCGCTCTGCGAAAGGTGGTTATTCTGGCTTTTGACAGATGGTCACATTAATGTGACTGGACTGTGTAGTTGAAACAGTCCAAACTGTAGCTGACATGCATTAGTAAAGTAAATAAAGTGAACCAAGTACCAAGTGTAAAAAGATTTGTCTGTGTGTAAAATGTTTTGTGCGTGTGTAATACTTGATTTGTAGAACTTTAAAATAAAATAAACCTTCTCCTGCGCCTATATATGTTGAAAACTACACACAAATCACCTGGTACACACACACAAAACTGCATTTACACACAAATCCAGTTACAAGTGCGCAGCTATTTTTGAGACTCATTTCACGCTTCGGTATGTTAGCATCACTAGTCCTTAACGGGTTAAAAAAAAGTTTTATTTTGAAAGGGCTTTTCCTGCGAGGACAGGAAGTACCCCGCTTCAGGTTTAACATCACGTCAAGGACAGTTCCGATTTCTTATTCATAACCTGCTCTGAATAGTTTGATACCTTTTTAACCTGAACATCTGAAGGAATCACTCTAAGCCTGATGACCTGGTGAAGCAAGCAGTGAGTGAACAAGGTGACAGTTGGATGTTACGATACTTGAGGATGAATATCAATTTTTTTCTACGAAAGAAAATATCGACATTATTATGCAGCCCTAAAGGTAACGTACCTGCGTGTCGGAGTCCTCGAACCCATCCTGACCGTCCTCCAGCTCCACGGTGGCTTCATCTTCGTCGTCTTCAGTCTGTGAGGAAGGCGATGGGACGCGTGGCGGTGGGGCCGTCTCCGCCTCGGCTGTTAGATCATCATTCATGTCCTCAAACTCTGCGAAGTCATTGTCGTCAAAGTCTGCCAGATCCTCGCCGTCGTCAAAGTCGTCGTTGTAACGTCCTCTGGAGGCAGGAAGGGCCAGGAGGAGCAGCAGGGTGGGAACCAGGAGGAAAAACGCACTTCGCATGCTGCAGTCTGAAGTGAATGTGGGTAAAAACACAAAACACAAAAGCTTTTACCCATCAGAGAATGGAAAAACGACTATTTTAGTTTTGAAAACAAAACAAAGGCGCATAATTAATCCTTGTACGATGTCGCTCTGCTAAAACTCTGTTCGAGGAGAACCCATAAGGACAAGTCCTCATGTGGATCAATGTTTTTATTTTTACTTTTAATAATGTTTTTATCTTTTATCTTTTTAAATTGTGTAAAGCACTTTGAAATGCCTTGCTGCTGAAATGTGCTATACAAATAAAATTTGATTGATTGATAATTTACATAAGAATCATCCAAATCAGTGTGAGAAATCCTGCACTACTTTAATTTGAAGTGAGAAAAATAAAATCTTGCTGCTGCTGCTGGTGAAATGTACCAATCATTACAACATCGTGTTCTAGGGTTTACTTTCTTCATAAGCAACTGTTTTATTTCAAAATATTAAATCACAGTAAGTTCACATTAAACCCAAATGGAAAAGGAAGAAATGTATGGCAGAAACATGAGCATTTAGGGATGAGATAAGAAAATATGACAGAAAATCTGGATAAAGCTGTAAAAAATAAAGATTTTCTCACAATATGAAAGATTTGAAGAAACTCCAATTTACATAATAATGAACGCTACAGTTCAACTAAAATAAGTTTTCATCCATCCATCCATCTTATCCAGGTCGGGTCTCGGGGGCAGCAGCTTAAGTAGGGAGGCCCAGACTTTCCCTCCCCAGCCACGTCTTCCAGGAACCCCAAGGCGAGACACATCGTCCCTCCAGGTGTCCTGGGTCTCCTCCTCCTGGTGGGACCTGGAGGAGGGGGAACCCAGAGGGAGGTGTCCATCAGACACATCCTCAGTGTCCTGGTCTCCTCCCCCTGGTGGGACCTGGAGGAGGGAGACCAGGGAGTGTCCATCAGCACATCGTCCTCCAGTGTCCTGGGTCCCTCCTTGGTGGGACCTGGAGGAGGGGGAGACCCAGAGGGAGGTGTCCATCAGACACATCGTCCCTCCAGGTGTCCTGGGTCTCCTCCTCCTGGTGGGACCTGGAGGAGGGGGAGACCCAGAGGGAGGTGTCCATCAGACACATCGTCCCTCCAGGTGTCCTGGGTCTCCTCCTCCTGGTGGGACCTGGAGGAGGGGGAGACCCAGAGGGAGGTGTCCATCAGACACATCGTCCCTCCAGGTGTCCTGGGTCTCCTCCTCCTGGTGGGACCTGGAGGAGGGGGAGACCCAGAGGGAGGTGTCCATCAGACACATCGTCCCTCCAGGTGTCCTGGGTCTCCTCCTCCTGGTGGGACCTGGAGGAGGGGGAGACCCAGAGGGAGGTGTCCATCAGACACATCGTCCCTCCAGGTGTCCTGGGTCTCCTCCTCCTGGTGGGACCTGGAGGAGGGGGAGACCCAGAGGGAGGTGTCCATCAGACACATCGTCCCTCCAGGTGTCCTGGGTCTCCTCCTCCTCCTGGTGGGACCTGAACTCCTCACCAGGGAGTCGTCCATCCTGACCAGATGGCCGAGCCTCAACTGGCTCCTCTGGACGTGGAGGAGCAGCGGCTCGACTCCGAGTCCCTCCAGGATGACTGAGCTTCTGAATGTGAATCTTATGAATGTGTAGAACTATGAAACAAGGTTATAGTGGCTGATCTCGTTCCCTGAAGAATCAAAACCAAACACGGAGAAGCAGGATTCAATCTCATCACCCACTAATCGGAAACAAACTTCCAGAAAGTGGCAAAAATGCGCAAACACCCATTTTCTTTAAAATTAAGGCTAAAACCTCCTTTGCTTATATTTGCCTTTGGTGAGTAACAACTAAAACACCATTAATTTAATTTATATTTATGTCTTTTATTGTTTTCTGTATAATCTGTATATGTGCACATAGCTCCCATATTTTTTATTTATTTTATATTATTTTTATACTGAACATTTTATTTTATAACAACCTTTGTACACCTGTAAATACATATTTATACCCTGTATAGCACCTCTGGATACATGCAAACTGCTTGTACTTGTGACGGTGCAATGACAATAAAGTTGAATTCTATTCTATTCTATTCGTTATCAAACCGATCTGTTATTTTATGTTAGCATAATGTAGAGAATTCCTTTGTTTCTCAAATAAGATGAATAAATACTTTCAAGATTAACATCTACATAAATCCCCAACAGAAGCTCAGTAGACAAAACGAAGGAAAACTGCTACTGTTTTGTCACCACATTATTATTTTTTTCATAAATTAAACTTTTAAATTAACGCGAATAAAAATGCAATAATATAATTGCAATTTTAGTAAATCCTGTTTTTAGTACAGTGAGATTTTTCTCAAGATTGTGGAAACATTGGTGTCATCATTTATTTGTGACTCAGTGAAATGTCATGTTTTTTTAATTCATTTTTTATTTTTTTATTATTTTTTTTTCTCTTATTTTGTTTTTACCTTTTTTATGGACCTTTTTGGTCTGGAATAAAGATTGATTGATTGATTGATTGAAAAAAAAACTAGATATTTAACCGTTTAAGCGGCGACTTACTCGGACAAACTTCCAGTTGGTGTAACAGTTTGTGGCTAAACCTGAACAAGTACCGCTGCATTTAGCGCGTTTACAAGCTCGATTACAAGCTAAAGCGATTAGCTGCCAAACGTTTTGAAACTGTAGCGGAGTTTTAGTTAAAAATGACTAACGACATGTGGATTAAAACCAGAAAAAGACGTAGTCAGCCAAACCCATCCCCCAACTCACACTCACTAATTCTCACTACTAACTGTTAGCACGTTTAGCATTAGCATGCTAACAGCGGCTAACTAACTGTCAAACAACCGAAGAGCTGAGAGGAAATCTGTCCATTTTCTCCTTGACACGGCGGGGAAAAACAACCGCGTTAAGGATAAAGGTGTGAACAAGTATCTCACCTGGTTTCTAACAGTGTCAATAAAGGTAAAGCTGCTTATGAATAAGAAATCGGAACTGTCCTTGACGTGATGTTAAACCTGAAGCGGGGTACTTCCTGTCCACGCAGGAAAAGCCCTTTCAAAATAAAACTTTTTTTTTTTTTAACCCGTTAAGGACTAGTGATGCTAACATACCGAAGCGTGAAATGAGTCTCAAAAATAGCTGCGCACTTGTAACCGGATTTGTGCGTAAATGCAGTTTTGTGTGTGTGTACCAGGTGATTTGTGTGTAGTTTTCAACATATATAGGCGCAGGAGAAGGTTTATTTTATTTTAAAGTTCTACAAATCAAGTATTACACACGCACGAATCCGGTTACACACGCACAAAACATTTTACACACGCACAAATCTTTTTACACACGCGCAAAACATTTTACACACGCGCAAATCTTTTTACACACACAAATCTTTTTAGACACACAAATCTTTTTACACACGCACGAAACATTTTACACACGCACAAATACTGTTACACACGCACAAAACATTTTACACGCGCACAAATACTGTTACACACGCACAAAACATTTTACACACGCACAAATACTGTTACACACGCACAAAACATTTTACACACGCACAAATACTGTTACACACGCACAAAACATTTTACACGCGCACAAATACTGTTACACACGCACAAAACATTTTACACACGCACAAATACTGTTACACACGCACAAAACATTTTACACATGCACAAATACTGTTACACACACACAAATCTTTTTACACACGCATGAAACATTTTACACAAGCACAAAACATTTTACACACGCACACTGTTACACACGCACAAAAGCACAAATACTATTACACACGCACAAAACATTTTACACACGCACAAATCTTTTTACAACACGCGCAAAACATTTACACACGCGCAAATCTTTTTACACACCAATCTTTTTGACACACAAATCTTTTTACACACGCACGAAACATTTTACACACGCACAAATACTGTTACACACGCACAAAACATTTTACACGCGCACAAATACTGTTACACACGCACAAAACATTTTACACACGCACAAATACTGTTACACACGCACAAACATTTTACACACGCACAATACTGTTACACACGCACAAAACATTTTACACGCGCACAAATACTGTTTACACACGCACAAAACTTTTACTACACGCACAAATACTGTTACACGCACAAAACATTTTACACATGCACAAATACTGTTACACAACACAAATTTTTTACACAGCATGAAACATTTTACACAAGCACAAATACATTTTACACACGCACAAATACTGTTACACACACACAAAACATTTTACACACGCACACTGTTACACACGCACAAAACGCACAAATACTATTACACACGCACAAAACATTTTACACAGCACAAATACTGTTACACACGCACAAAACGCACAAATACTATTACACACGCACAAAACATTTTACACACGCACAAATACTGTTACACACGCACAAAATATTTTACACACGCACAAATACTGTTACAAACGCACAAATACTGTTACACACGCACAAAACATTTTACACACGCACAAATCTTTTTACACACGCACAAATCTTTTCACGTACACGCACAGATATTTTGAGACTATTTTCACTCCATAATATACAGGGGTCCAAAACTACAAATGTTATTTCCAGTTTTGAGTTTGAATTTTTTTCAATGATGTTAAGCATCAAATGTCAGTATTTATCAGAGTTGTAAAAGTGTTACACTTACCTTTGACTTGAAGGATTGCTTTACATTACAAAATATTTTATATGCAAAAATAAATATATAGTTATTATAATATTTCTTTTGTGAAACAAAAATCTTTTAGGACAGCACAGAAAATGGATCTTTCACTACTTAGCTGTATTTGTAACACTTGAAAACCAATTGTTAATTTTATGTTTGGTTGTATTTTTAACAAAACAGAATTGATGAAAAAGCATTGATTGTTCAAAAACATATTTTGACTCAATTTCAAAGTGTCGTTTGGGTAAAAGCAGCATCAATTAAAAATGAATACATTAGGATTCATTTCCTTAAATGCCGCTAGCATGATACCTAAATTTACACTAATGGTACATGCAATATAAGGTAATAATCTCTAATTAATTTCATAACTGAATTACGGTCTGTTTTTTTAGTAAAAAAAAAATTAAAAAATCAGATATTAAATTACAATGTTTATATTATTTACCCCATGTTTATTATTATTGACAATTACAAAGAAACAGACATTTTCTTTCAATGTATTTTTTCCATTTGTACTTCTAACTTCAACATTCAAAGCTCCTCTGTGACAACCAGAGATTTCCAATGCATATTTTAAAACTGATTTGATTACAGTACAAACTATAATTTGTGATGCAATTAACAACATTTTACAGAGTCATAGAAAGATAACATATTTTAAACAAATCATCCTTCCACTCATTGTCCACACCCGCATATCGTTATAAATAAAACTCCTAAATAAGGTAATGTAAACAGTCGCCCTCTTGTGGTCACAGTAAGAAACTTCAATTGTTTGTGAAGTAGGAATAAACAAAGTATACTTCCGGTACAGACCTTCAAGACTTATAAAGAATACATAAAAAATGAATGAATAAATAAAAAAAAATAATAATAAAAAAAAATAAGACAGTAATGAAACTGCCACAATAATGATGATTTTTATCAACACAATAACGTGTTCTAAGACAACTTAAAACAAATAAGACATATTTATATAATTTGGCGGTATATTAATACTTCATTCGGGGTTTGTCTTCCGTAAAGTGGAGGAAACGTCGTAAATGTAGCCATATCTATATAATTTGGCGGTATATTAATACTTCATTCGGGGTTTGTTTTCCGTAAAACGGAGGAAACTTCGGGAATGTAGCCATATTTATATAATTTGGCGGTATATTAATACTTCATTCGGGGTTTGTTTCCCGTAAAACGGAGGAAACTTCGGGAATGTAGCGTTTTAAACGCGTTGTTGGTGATTTTACTTTGAAAATAACCACCGGAAGTTGATCGCGTTCCTCAAAACCTGATGACGATTTCATGGCCCCAATGAAAAATGCTACCCTTTGTTAGCAGAAGTGGTGAAAAATCACGTCTTGATTGAGATTATCTACACCGATCGGTCATTTTCTGCCGACACCCTTGCATTTATTTTCCTAAGTGAAGCTAATTACTTGTATTTTATTCCAAGGTTAACTTCTCCGGCTGTTAGTTAGCAGGTTAGCTGCCCAGACAAGAGCCGCGGCTCGGGAGAGGATGTCTCTTCACGGGAAAAGAAAAGAAATCTACAAATACGAGGCGCCATGGACGGTGTACGCCATGAACTGGAGCGTCCGGCCGGACAAACGCTTTCGTCTGGCTCTGGGGAGCTTTGTGGAGGAATACAACAACAAGGTGCGCAGCGTGTGTTCATGTAGCAGCAGATTATGCTAACCTCCCTGCGCAGCCAGGCTCAAAACATCACTTACGACTGAGGCGCTGTTGTCTTCAATAACACGGCTGTGGGTGACGTTTGGTCCAGCCGGCGTGTTTTTAGGGCTCTGGCCCTAAAAGAAAGTCAGAATTCTGAGATCAAAGTCAGAATTCTGAGATTAAAGTCAGAATTCTGAGATTAAAGTCAGAATTTTGACTTTCTAGTCAGAATTCTGAGATCAAAGTCAGAATTCTGAGATTAAAGTCAGAATTTTGACTTTCTAGTCAGAATTCTGAGATTAAAGTCAGAATTCTGAGATTAAAGTCAGAATTCTGAGATTAAAGTCAGAATTCTGAGATTAAAGCCAGAATTCTGAGATTAAAGCCAGAATTCTGAGATTAAAGTCAGAATTTTGACTTTCTAGTCAGAATTCTGAGATTAAAGTCAGAATTCTGAGATGAAAGTCAGAATTTTGACTTTCTAGTCAGAATTCTGAGATTAAAGTCAGAATTCTGAGATTAAAGTCAGAATTTTGACTTTCTAGTCAGAATTCTGAGATTAAAGTCAGAATTCTGAGATTAAAGCCAGAATTCTGAGATTAAAGCCAGAATTCTGAGATGAAAGTCAGAATTTTGACTTTCTAGTCAGAATTCTGAGATTAAAGTCAGAATTCTGAGATGAAAGTCAGAATTTTGACTTTCTAGTCAGAATTCTGAGATTAAAGTCAGAATTCTGAGATGAAAGTCAGAATTTTGACTTTCTAGTCAGAATTCTGAGATCAAAGTCAGAATTCTGAGATTAAAGTCAGAATTCTGAGATTAAAGTCAGAATTTTGACTTTCTAGTCAGAATTCTGAGATCAAAGTCAGAATTCTGAGATTAAAGTCAGAATTCTGAGATTAAAGTCAGAATTTTGACTTTCTAGTCAGAATTCTGAGATCAAAGTCAGAATTCTGAGATTAAAGTCAGAATTTTGACTTTCTAGTCAGAATTCTGAGATTAAAGTCAGAATTCTGAGATTAAAGTCAGAATTCTGAGATTAAAGTCAGAATTCTGAGATTAAAGCCAGAATTCTGAGATTAAAGCCAGAATTCTGAGATTAAAGTCAGAATTTTGACTTTCTAGTCAGAATTCTGAGATTAAAGTCAGAATTCTGAGATGAAAGTCAGAATTTTGACTTTCTAGTCAGAATTCTGAGATTAAAGTCAGAATTCTGAGATTAAAGTCAGAATTTTGACTTTCTAGTCAGAATTCTGAGATTAAAGTCAGAATTCTGAGATTAAAGCCAGAATTCTGAGATTAAAGCCAGAATTCTGAGATGAAAGTCAGAATTTTGACTTTCTAGTCAGAATTCTGAGATTAAAGTCAGAATTCTGAGATGAAAGTCAGAATTTTGACTTTCTAGTCAGAATTCTGAGATTAAAGTCAGAATTCTGAGATGAAAGTCAGAATTTTGACTTTCTAGTCAGAATTCTGAGATCAAAGTCAGAATTCTGAGATTAAAGTCAGAATTCTGAGATTAAAGCCAGAATTCTGAGATTAAAGCCAGAATTCTGAGATTAAAGCCAGAATTTTGACTTTCTAGTCAGAATTCTGAGATTAAAGTCAGAATTCTGAGATTAAAGTCAGAATTCTGAGATTAAAGCCAGAATTCTGAGATTAAAGTCAGAATTCTGAGATTAAAGCCAGAATTCTGAGATTAAAGCCAGAATTCTGAGATTAAAGTCAGAATTTTGACTTTCTAGTCAGAATTCTGAGATTAAAGTCAGAATTCTGAGATGAAAGTCAGAATTTTGACTTTCTAGTCAGAATTTCTAGCTCAAAACATCACTTACGACTGAGGCGCTGTTGTCTTCAATAACACGGCTGTGGGTGACGTTTGGTCCAGCCGGCGTGTTTTTAGGGCTCTGGCCCTAAAAGAAAGTCAGAATTCTGAGATCAAAGTCAGAATTCTGAGATTAAAGCCAGAATTCTGAGATTAAAGTCAGAATTTTGACTTTCTAGTCAGAATTCTGAGATTAAAGCCAGAATTCTGAGATTAAAGTCAGAATTTTGACTTTCTAGTCAGAATTCTGAGATTAAAGTCAGAATTCTGAGATGAAAGTCAGAATTTTGACTTTCTAGTCAGAATTTCAAGTCAGAATTCTGATATTAAAGCCAGAATTCTGAGATTAAAGTCAGAATTCTGAGATTAAAGTCAGAATTTTGACTTTCTAGTCAGAATTCTGAGATTAAAGTCAGAATTCTGAGATTAAAGCCAGAATTTTGACTTTCTAGTCAGAATTTTGACTTTCTAGTCAGAATTCTGAGATTAAAGTCAGAATTCTGAGATTCTGACTTGAAAGTCGGAATTTTGAAATTAAAGAATTTAATTTCAGAAATTAATCTCAGTCAGAATTCTTTTTTTTTTTCGGTGGCCCTAATCCTCTTCCGTATAATTAAGATATTTCCACAAAAACAAGAAAAATCCGTGGTAAGATTTTTGTTTTTGCAGTGAAAATATGTAGGATTAACTCGTAGCCTTCTTGTGGATGCCAACCATGTAATTGGTCAATAAAGCATCTGTACGATATAAACTAGTCCCGTTTACCTAATGTGGGAGTTGAAGATGTTCCTCTGTGCTGCAGCTGACATTTAAAGTCCACCTGAGCAGCGCTGGCTCCCTAAATATCCTCTTTCTTCTTATTTGGTTCATTGTTTGAAACGTTGCATTTGTTTTTTGTCTTCAATAACACGTTTATAGGTGACGTTTTGTCGTGTTCTGTCAGGGCTTTTGCCGTCTTTACCAGCGTATCTGTGTTGGTTTCAGGTTCAGCTGGTTGGTTTGGAGGAGGAGAGCTCAGAGTTTGTCTGCAGGAACACCTTCGATCATCCTTACCCCACCACCAAGATCATGTGGATCCCAGACACCAAAGGAGTTTACCCCGACCTGCTGGCCACCAGCGGGGACTACCTGCGTATATGGAGGGTGAGATGGACCTTTATGAAGTCCACACAAAGCACCAGAGCGCGGATATGTTCCAGCAATGAATACATTTGGAGAAATGTTTGTCTTTACAGACTTTACTACCTGCATTTTTTCAATTACAACGGCAATTTTATTTGTATGGCACATTTCAGCAGCAAGGCATTTCAAAGTGCTCTACACAATTTAAAATAAAAACAGAAAGAGACGGAGAGTTTGAAAAAGATAAAAAAAGAGATAAAAACATTATTAAAAGTAAAAATAAAATAAAAACATTCAGTTAATCCATAAGCGACTCTAAACTGGAGACTTAAAGACACTCAGTGTTTCAGCTGTTTTAGTGCCGTTTTATACCCAAATATACTTTATTTCACAAAATTATATATAAAAGGGGGCTGCGCAGTGGCGCTGTTGCCCTGCAGCAAGAAGGTTCTGGGTTCGATTCCCGGCCCGGTCTCCCCCCGCATGGAGTTGCATGTTCTCCCTGTGCATGGTGGGTTTTCTCTGGGTACTCCGGTTTCCTCCCACAGTCCAAAAACACGACTGTCAGGTTAATTGGTCTCTCCAAATTGTCCTTGTGGTTTGTGTGTTGTGTGTGTGTGTGTGTGTGTGTGTGTGTGTGTGTGGTGTGTGTGTGTGTGTGTGTGTGTGTGTGTGTGTGTGTGTGTGTGTGTAACCCGCCTCTCACCCGGAACGTCAGCTGGAGAGGAACCAGCAACCCTCCTGACCCCATAAGGGACAAAGGGTGTAAGGAAAAACAACAGAAATTTAGAGGTTAATCTTAGGAATTTCTAGAAAATAATTCAAAATATTGAGGTTTATCATGCATTTTCGAGAAAAAACGATGACACTTTTCAGTTTGAAAAGTCAAAAAATGTGCTAGAATTTTTTTTAAATTTGAAGTCAAGTTCAGAAATGTTCTAAAAAAAAGACATGGCAATCTTTGACATTCAAAAGTCAAATTTGCTGGAAAAAATGTGAGAAACTTTTAGCTTAACCTCAGAAATCTTCTAGAAAGTAACTCGGAACTTTCTGAGTTTGAAAAGTAAAAACAAAATT
This sequence comes from Poecilia picta, assembly GCA_033032245.1. NCBI lineage: Eukaryota > Metazoa > Chordata > Actinopteri > Cyprinodontiformes > Poeciliidae > Poecilia > Poecilia picta. The sequence goes on from CM065360.1 coordinate 4,988,462, forward strand.
GCTACAAAAAAACATTTAAATATGGAGATTTATCTCATACACTTTAGAGAAAAAAGTTGAACATTTCTGAAAAGTCAAAAAGTATGAGAGAAAAATTACAAATTTCTAGTTTAATTTCTGAAATTTTCAATAAAAAAAACCTTTGAAATTTCTGAGTTTGAAAAATAAAGAAAAACTGAGAAATCTTTAGATTGTCAGAAATTTGAGAGATTTCAGTCTGGGACCAGTCAGTTGTGGCTAAAGTCTGGCCACCCCTGATTTAAATCGTTCTTGGTCGTGCTGCAGGTCAGTGACACAGAAACGCGCCTCGAATGTCTGCTGAACAACAACAAGAACTCCGACTTCTGCGCTCCGCTCACCTCCTTTGACTGGAACGAGGTTGATCCCAATCTGCTTGGTAGGAAATAAAATGAAGAAAACTCCTTCCGTTTTCATCTTTTATTGGCTTTAAATTATTTCTTTTGTGTGTTTCAGGAACCTCCAGCATCGACACCACCTGCACCATCTGGGGCTTGGAGACCGGTCAGGTGTTGGGACGAGTCAACCTGGTTTCCGGACACGTGAAAACTCAGCTGATCGCTCACGACAAAGAGGTCTGGATTTTATTTTATTTCTCATTTCTTCTCCATATGACCCAAATTTAGTTTTTTGTTGTTGATCTTTACAGCTGTTTTTTTATCAATAGGCTCCAGGTTCATTTTTGGTTATTTTTATTCTATTTTCTAAGGAACAGGGAATCATTTAGACTCTTTCCAATGACGTTGAGCTTCAAAGTGTAGTACATGTTTCTACAAAGTGACATAGATGAGGAGGCCATTCTTTCATGTAGGGCTGAAATGACTAATTGGATTATTCATGATTAATCGATTATTGAAATAATCATCAACTAATTCAGTATTTGATTTATTGTTAAAAAAATCGCCATTTTCTGTTCCAAAATTTAAAATATTAAAGGCAGGCTAAATTACAGTGAACATTAGGGCTGTATAATAATATGATATTGTGATATATATCGATATTTTCTTTCCTAAAAAAATCGATATTTATCCACAAGTATCGCACCAGGTCATCAGGCTTAGAGTGATTCCTTCAGATGTTCAGGTTTAAAAGGTATCAAACTATTCAGAGCAGGAACTTGGTTCACTTTATTTACTTTACTAATGCATGTCAGCTACAGTTTGGACTGTTTCAACTAAAAGAAACATGTTTTCTCTCCACTTCTTTGATTCATTTTGTCCAGCTGTCCACTTTAAGTCTGTGTCCAACCAGAGTCAGGTATTGTGTAGTTGGAGCTTTTAATCAGTTTTCAGTAAATTAATTCAATCCAACTTTATAACAGTCACAAAATGTCATCAAAATCACTCTGTCCCTCTAAAAATTGTTCAGAAAATCCAAAAGTATATTGAATTATATCGTTGCCTGAATATTGCAATATATCATGTATCGTGGGCAGAATATCGTGTATCGCATCGTGAGATTATCGCATCACTACAGCCCTAGTGAACATTTACCGAAAAGTTATCCCTTAAAACTTAATGTTAGAGTCATGATTTAAATTCAGAGCATGAATTTAAATCCCAGTGTTGAGGACTGTTGTGGCGCGTCTTCAGGTCTACGACATCGCGTTCAGCCGCGCGGGCGGAGGCAGAGACATGTTCGCCTCGGTGGGCGCCGACGGATCCGTCCGCATGTTTGACCTCCGACATCTAGAGCACAGCACCATCATCTACGAAGACCCCAGCACCACCCGCTGCTCCGCCTCTGCTGGAACAAGCAGGACCCCAACTACCTGGCCACCATGGCCATGGACGGCATGGAGGTCGGGCTGCATCATAATGTCTCCTCATGCAGACAGCTTTTCTATGGACTTAAAGTTCTGTTACAGTATTTTACCCACAGAACTATTACTTGGTTTTAGGAAACTTTTTGCTGCCACTGTGTGTCACAGCAATTATAGCCCCACAAACACAATTAATGCTTTTAGAAAAATCATGAGAAAGTGTGATTTGTTTTTGCTAAACTGCACGTTTTAGCTTTTATTTTCAAATGTATTGGTATGTATAGAACAAATAGTGGAGAAGTTAGTAAAACTTATCAATCCTGACAATCGGGACGGTTTTGGGGGCCTTTAATTGCAATTTATTGTACAACGATAAATGAAAATTCTTATTTATCACAATAAAAGCAAAACCCTTTTAGTTTCTAGTGCAGATATTTTAATACACTTTAAATTGAATAAAACTGACTTGCAAGTAACTTTTCAGCGATAAATAGGAGCTTGTTAAGTAAATCCTTAATATCGATGGAAAAGTTCTAGTTACATAATTTATTTTTCAATCAACGTATGAAGAGTTCAGCCTTTCCTGCTCTACTCAACATCAATACAGTGCAGGTCTAATCTATCGATTAATTTCTGGATTAACCAATTAAATAACGGTACTTAATAGGTATTTTAAAGAATTTGAAGTTAAAACGATTTTACATGTGAAGTTTTGGGTAGAACATATTTACAAAGGGTTTTTTTTTAATCCTAAATGCAAAATGTGTATATATTTTAGACAGTTTTTCCATAATAATAGCTCTGAAAATAATGTTTTCAGGGCCTGTTTACTCCAGCTAATCTGCTACTAAATTAGATGACAAATATTTAGTAACCGTTTTCTAGACATACAAGAAACTGCACATTAATTTACGTTTCTGTTGCTTGTTGTTTGCCAGTGTGAGTAGATTGTTCAGTCTTTATGAAAAGCTGCAGTAAATAAAAATCTTTTTAACTCCTGTTCCTGTTGTGCAGGTTGTGATCCTGGACGTTCGCGTGCCGTGTACGCCTGTCGCTCGGCTCAACAACCATCGCGCCTGCGTCAACGGCATCGCCTGGGCGCCTCACTCCTCGTGTCACATCTGCACTGCAGGTCAGTTTGGAAGTTAAACGTTGTTGGGTAAACATCAAAGGTGACCTACTACACTAAATTCACATTTTGCATGGTTTTTGTAATCCCATTTGGGTCTATTCTTCTAAACACAACTGAAGCACTTAAAAGCAAAAAAAAAAAGAAAGAGGAACATCTTTGTTAGTTAAGGAAAGAAGAAATGGACATAATTTCCAAATCCGCAGGCATTGCACCGTTACCAAGCAACCCCGGCAAAGTTCCACCCGTTACCTAGCAACCTGAGCTGAGCTCCAGCATGTTTAGTCAGCTGTAAAGCAGGTTACAATGGTAAACTGTATTTTCTATTTACTTTGACAATTTATTTTATTTTTTTGTCATTTGAAACATTTAACCTGAAAAACAGAGGAACAAGCTAAAGGGGGAAGTACGTTTTTACAGCGCAAAGTCTGAATATTCTTTTGTTAAAGTGGATCACAGGGTTTCCCCCAGTGTATTATAAGCATGGCGGCCCGCCAGGCTTTGCTAGCCCGCCGCCAGGCTTAGCGTTGCGCCGTTTAAGCTGTTTGGGTTTCCCCTCGGCAATTTCCCCTCCGAAAGCAGCCAGGCTGCGATTCTGGAAACCCCGGGACTCTGTTGTGCACAGTTCAAGTTGCACATATGCTCCATTTGGGTTTCAACTGCTACTAAAAACAACCTAAGCGCTTTAAAAACCAAAAAATAAAAAAAAACACCAACCATTTAAAAAAAAAATAAAATAAAAAAAAAAAACTCTAAATGTAGCGTCACAAATCAGCCTGTCACCTAGCAACCCGAGTGAAGTCCCCCCCCCCTGTTATGCAGCAACCCAGACTGTGCACTGCCATTTTTGATCAGCTCCATGTGCTTCATAATGGCTGCTGGAAAAGACAAATATTTTGTTTTTGACCTACCATACAAAAACCACTGCCTGAATTTAGTTTTTTTTTTTTTTTGTGCATGAGGCTCCACTTCTGCTTTTCAAAGAGGTACAGTTGTAAATTGTGCATCGGGATTTCAGGACCAAGGACGCCATAAACAACTACAAATCTCATTATCCAAGAATGATTTTGTGCAAAAAAAAAAAAAGTTTTGCATCAACCATAAACCAATCCTAACCTTGCAAGGAAAGCATGACGGATCACATTAAATATCCTGATGTTTTTCCTTCCTTTCTCAGCCGACGACCATCAGGCTCTGATCTGGGACATCCAGCAGATGCCGCGCGCCATCGAAGACCCCATCCTGGCCTACACCGCCGAGGGCGAGATCAACAACGTTCAGTGGGCTTCCACACAGCCGGACTGGATCGCCATCTGCTACAACAACTGCCTGGAGATCCTGCGCGTCTAAAGCTGTAGGAAACAAGCGCCCCGCGCTCCACTCTTGGGACTTTTCAGTAGCTCGTGTCCTCCAGCTTTCAGGACGAAGAGTGAACTTTCTCTGAAGTTGGTTTACATTTATCTGCTCTTCTAATAAACATGTGTAAGCTCTTATTTATTTTTGCTCAGCAGCTGTAGGAGGTGTCGATGTTTCCTTTTTTTTTAAAAAAAAAAAAATACTTCTCAGCCAGCTGTGAGACGATTCAGAGCAGTTTAGATCTCATGCATTTCATCAGTTTTTTTAGTTTGAGGTTGATACAAACTGCTGTAGGTGGCAGAACACCGCAAAAACATGACATTACCGTGTATTTTTGATCTATTTTTTGTGCAAATATCTTAGCACACTTAAAAAAAAAGGCAAAACTAACTTTTGAGAAAGATATGAGCTTGTTTTAAGTCAACAATTCCTTAATATGAATAAAAAATTACTAGTTCAAGCGACAGATTCATTTGTAATATGGGAAAAATATTAAATAATTAAACTAGTACATTTTTAAAATCAATATTAAATTTTTGACTTAAAATAAATTCCTATCTTGTAGTAAAGCTAATTTTAATAATACGGGAGAGGATTAGGGCCACCGGAAAAAAATAAAAAAAATTCTGACTTTAATCTCAGACTACTGAGATTAAAGTCAGATTATAAGTCAGAATTCTGACTTGGGTTAAAGGTCAGAATTTGTTGACTTAAAGTCGAAGTCGAATTTGACTTTAATCAGAATTCTGACTTAATCTCGTCTGAGATAATCAATTTTGAGTAAGTCAGATGTTCTGAATTAAGTCAGATTTTGACTTTCTGAGATTAAGGTCAGAATTCTGAGATTCTGACTTTAAAGTCAGAAAGTCAGAATTGACTTTAATCTCAGAATTCTGAGATTAAAGTCAGAATTCTGACCTTATCTCAAAATTCTAACTTTCTGAAATTAAAGTCAGAATTCTTTTTTTTTTTTTTTCAGTGGCCCTAATCCTCTTCCGTATAATTAAGATATTTCCACAAAAACAAGAAAAATCCTGGGTAAGATTTTGTTTTTGCAGTGAAAATATGTAGGATTAACTCGTAGCCTTCTTGTGGATGCCAACCATGTAATTGGTCAATAAAGCATCTGTACGATATAAACTAGTCCCGTTTACCTAATGTGGGAGTTGAAGATGTTCCTCTGTGCTGCAGCTGACATTTAAAGTCCACCAGAGCAGCGCTGGCTCCCTAAATATCCTCTTTCTTCTTATTTGGTTCATTGTTTGAAACGTTGCATTTCTCCCTCAGTTTGAGTGAAGTTTGAAATGAGTTGTCACAGCTTCCTGCTTCTCTCTTTTGTTTTCTTCAGTCCTGTCCTTGTAGCATGCCATTGCAAGACAAAATGTACATAAATATAAATATGTCAAACTTAAGATGTTGGTAAGACAAGTGTTCATGTTGTAGTGTTTTTTCATAAAGTTTAATATTGAATTTGCTCTAATAAATTGTAACCTCCCCATGACTTAAAAACAACTTTTAGTTGTTTTATTTACCTATTGTGTTTACCTTTTTATGTACCTAATAAGTTAATTCAAAAACAAATTACATTTTGTTGTGGAAGGACTATTTAACCTCATATTTCATCCAGGGGTGATCAAAGTGTGGCCTGAGGGCCATTTGTGGCTTTTATTGTTTTTTTGGTCTCCCTTCCCAACTCCAATTTACTAAAATTTTTATTTTTTATCAGTAGGATTAAAAATATTAAGCAAAAATATCTTTTTACAACCACACTTTTATGAGTAGAACCACATTGATCCAGATATTTTACTGAAAAGACAACTTTGCTTTATCCAAATTAGCTTCTATGTAATTTATTAAACCTGGTGAATTATAAGTTTATATCACTTTGGGTTGATTTGCCAATAGTGATCCAAATTCTGTTCTTATAACTGGGAATACATTAGTTAAACAGAGCCCAAAAAATTTGAAAACTACATGCCTCCATTTTAAGTTTGGATCTATTTCCTGCAAAAAAAAAACAAGCTTATGGCTTTTTTTTTTCTCGGCCGGCGAATACTTTTGACTTGGGCAATCCAAAATTTAAGGAAGAGGATTAGGGCCACCGGAAAAAGGAAAAAAAAGAATTCTGACTTAAGTCAGAATTCTGAGATTTAAAGTCAGAATTCTGACTTTATTCCGGAATTCTGAAGTCAGAATTCTGAGATTAAAGTCAGAATTCTGAATTTAAATCTCAGAATTCTGACTTTAAATCTCAGAATTCTGACTATTACATTCTGACTTTACAATCAAAATTAAAAATTTCCTTTTTTCTATTTTCAAAATCATCCAAAATAAAATCCTAATATATCGAGAATAAAGTCAAAATACTACCAGAGTAAAGAGCATTATTATTCTCGTGATATTACCTGGTTATCTTGACTTTATTCTTGTAACTTTATTAATTTTGTTAGAGTAAGGTTAAAACTCCCATATTCTGGAAGGTGTGACCAGAAACAATCTCTACAGAAAACATCTGTCTATATTCACAGCCATGTTTTCTCATAAATTACTTTTCTGATTCGTGTCATGAACAAATGTGAGATTTAAGTTAAAATCTTCATCATTTACAGTGTCAGACAGTTAATTTATTTAACATAGACAACAGTAGCACTGACTCCCACAGCCTTTGTATTAACTAGATACAGAGTTCTTGATGCAAACAGCAGCTAGAACAGTAAAAAAATACATTTTTTTTCTTTATTGAGCCTAAATGTGCAATTCTTTTACAAAGTGAATGCAGATATTTCTCAAACGTGTTTTTTTTTTTCTTCTCTCCTTCCATTATGGAAACCTGAGTCTGGGATGCAGTTTGTGTGTTTTTCAGAAATTCCTCGCTTTCCTGCAGCCTCCGACCAGGAGAGGCGGATCATTTTTTTGGTAATATTTGGTGAGATGGGGATCCGTCTGGACAAAATATGGCTTTACATTTGCAGCAGGTCGCTCTATGTTCCTTGCAGCACCGGGTCAGAGACGTGTCTCTGGATCTCCTGCATCTCTGTGGAGGTCTCCAGGTGTTCGGGGAGCGAGGGGAAGCGCTGGCTGCCGCCGAGGAGCCCGGGGGCTTCGTGGACGTTGGGGGACAGGAAGTGAGGACAGGCGAGGTCAGCAGAGGGCAGCCGCGGCGGGTCGGCCTCTGGTGACATGGTGTCGTCTGACGCCACGGTGAGATGGACGCCGCTGGAGAGGGAGTCTCTAGATTTGTGCTTAAAGTCAGAATCTGGACTCTGGAAACACAAACACTCAGATGTAGATAAAATGCAATCCATTTAAATTGCTTTTTTTTTTTTTTTTTTTTTTTTGCATTTTTGAACAAAAATACTTGACAAGATTTGGTGAATTTCAGTGTTTCAGAAGTAAAAACTTAAAATGTAGCAAATAGAAAACAGGAAATCCCAGCCATTTGTCACATTTGGGTGAAAAACATGTGGAAATTGTTGGTAGATGAAACAAAAACTTCAAAATACAACAACGGTAGAAAACTTTCATTGGACGCAAGACTGAACCAAACTCGGCACCGTGCCATAAGATTCAGTGGTGGCAGCATCATGCTGTCCTCTGTCCAATCGGACTAGGTCACCTGTGTTAAAGGTGACCTATTTACATTATAAAACATATTTTATACTAAAACACACAATATGGAGGAACAAAATGCGGTTCTGGCACCTGCAGCAGGGAGGCGGTGCCGTCTGTCTGTCCCGGCTGGATTGGGGGGCCCGTGTGGAGGGTGGGGGTTCCCGAGCCGTACAGGGTGGTGGGGTGAGGCAGGTGGGAGCCGGGCGACACGTCGCTGTAGGCGGGAGGAACCGGGGTCATCTGCCTCTGGAGGAGCTGCAGGATCACGTTGATGTCTGCAGTCATACGGGTCTCCAGCCTGGAAAGGGTTAAAACGACAAGGCCACAAGCAAAGAAAATATGATTTATCAGTGATTCTTGAGAATAGGGACAAAACAGGTCCTATGGATAAAGAACAAAATTTGAATAAAATATACACAATATAATTTTTTCAAATATCTGACTAAACTAACCTGGGTCATGTGAGACAACAATGTATATTTTCCAGGTATTTGCTGAATATTTTTTTATTTTAAACATTGTAGTCGGTGGATGATGTAAAAGCCTTTGTCCAGGAGCAGAACTCAGTACATTATAATAGTTTAAAACAATTAAAGAAATACTAAAATTATATATTATGACAATTAAGTATAAGTAGTCATATAAATAATTATAAAGTATCAATAAATTGAATTAAAAATCATTTTTATATATTTTCCAACTCCATTGAAATTTGTTCTTAGTTTTTGTCGACACCGTCAGAAAAGAAAAGAATGTAAAAGAAATTCAGGCATTATTGGGGGGCAGCAGAACTTCTGAGGACCCCGTGACCACTTCCTGTTCCTTTGCTAAGAGGCTAGTTAGCTCTGGTTAGCTTAAGGCTAGTTAGCTCTGGTTAGCTTATGTTATTCTGAGGTTTTTATTATGTTTTATTCCTAAGTTTTTTTGTCACAACCATAATGCGTCAACACCGTAACTGACATTTTACAAAACTTTGATGAAATGTTATGAAATAAAAGCTTAATTTTGGTAAAATGTAAAGATTTTATGGACCTGATGAGCTACAATATGGCCTCCTTCAGAATAACATCATATAAATTGAGGTAGTTTGGCTTTTTGTCACCTCCATCAGATGTCAACTCAGTCAGAGTTTTTGAGACTCTTTCAGTGAAATTGTTGTCAAATCTCACTTAAATGTGCAATTAATTCATTTTAATGTATTTTTACATAAATTGCATTACTTCACATGTACCAAGTTTTTCATTTTACTCACTAGTTTGTCACCTTCAGTTTTGTGTCAACTCCGTCAGGTGGACTTTTTATGGTTTTTTGTTTTAAATAATATTTATTTTGTTTCTTGAGAAGTATTTGTCTGTAAAATGAGTAAAATATCACTAATAAGGTCATTAGAAATTATATTTTATTTATTTTTGTCAGATGGTGATGACAATGTTCTGGGTCAGGTCGATTAAAAATGTAATTTAAAGAAAATGTTGCAACTGGGAGCCTGTACCTCAGCATCTTTACATTTCCAAAACATTATTTGACATATTTGTATACATAAAGTTGAGAAATAACAAAAAAAAATTATGGGAAAATTAAAACCCATTTTGTCCCTATTTTGAAGAATCACTGTTAAATATGACGGTAAAATATTTGCACACAAGCAAAAGAATTTGGATTGTCAAACCTGACGCTTAGAGAATGAAAAACATTTCAAAAAGACAGAAACTTTTCAAGATGGGCTCCGTTTTAGAGCCTTTTAAACCAACTATTGATTTTATTGCTAAAATTAATTCTCCGTGACAACCATGGTGGCCATTTTGAAAAAAATGGCACCCATCTTGAATTTTTTCAACATGTTTATTGTTAGCGTAGCTATTTGTTTGGCAAATTAGTGGTTAATGAACCTAAAATTCTGGCAATAATTAACAGTTTTAGTGCAAAATGTCCACCAGAAAAAGGAAACAAGAAACAAATATATAATTTCTATGGTTGAAAACATGTAGGCTATGATTTGACACCAAACACAATCATCTAATTGGTGATTTTATAGCTAAAATTAATTTCCACAACAACTGTGATGGCCATTTAGGAAAAAAATGGCTGCCATTTTGAATTCTTAAGCAGTTTTAACAACAAAACCACTATACACCCAGGATGTAAAACACAGCAGAGGACCAGGGGGTATAGCTCAGTGGTAGAGCATTTGACTGCAGATCAAGAGGTCCCCAGCTCAAATCCGGGTGCCCCCCACCGTCCTCCTCATTTTGGAGCCTGAACCGGATCCATGGTACCTGTTGAGCTGTGACTGCAGGACCTCCAGCCTGGACTCCAGCTCCCGAGGCCGATCCTCAGCGCAGAACGAAGGCCGAAACCCAGACAGCCGGCCGGATCCGCGGCCCGACCAGCAGCCGCACAGGCCCGGCACACCGACAGGGGGCGCCGCTGCACAATCCAAGAAAATATACTGATACTTGGCATTTGATCCCAAGTTTTCATTTAAAATCCATAGTCTTTGCATGTATCACATTCCCAAGCATTTGATTTGGTTTAATATTATTTTATTTTTAATTCTTTGATTTTGTAGTTCTTGTTTTACGATGTTTAGACAAATCAGTGGCAGAAACTGAATCCACATATTTTTTCTTGTAGCCTTTGCACATATATGACATTTATAAACATTTTATTTGGTTTAATATTTATTTATTTAGTAGTTTAAATTGTTCCATTTTGTAGTTTTTAAATAAAACATTCCCCATTATTTTAAAAATAATTACATGAGTAAATAGAGAACTGAAGAGCTACAGTTTCTTTGCTAAATCATTCAAACCACTTGAACTTTTTCAAATATGTCACCTTAAAACCAGAAAACCTCAGGACATGTAATTGAGGCCAACAAAAACAAGCACAAAGGAGGAACTATGGCATAAAATTAAATGGGTTTTAATTTGTATTCAGCCTCCATTCCTTTTAAATAAACTAAAAATGGTGATACGAAGTTTTTTTGTGTCTTTTACACCAAATCCTGACAAAATATCTTACATTTTATGGTTTTAACATCAGACTTTTTGCGAAAGTTCAATGCATTGTTGGTACCTGAGTACGGAGAGCCTCCAAGATCCACAGCCTGCCCCATTAGAGCTGAAGGTCCGCAGTGAGGTCGGATGGTGACCCTTGAAGGCTGGTAGTCTCTGGTGTCAGAGCCGTGGACGAACAGCTCCCCCTTGTGTTGAACAGGCTTCATTTCCTCATCGCTGGACTGAGAACAGACGCTGGTGCTGCTGCAGAGATCCTCCCAGTGAGACCCGGCCACCATTCTGCGCCGGTGGTTCACCGTCAGACACGACTGATCTGGGTACGAGTCCTCGTGATCCATCCCATCTGCATAAAGAAAAACGCAGCTCAAGACAAGATGGAGGCAAAAAAACTGTAGGTAGAATTTATGACAGTGGATTAGAAGTGATTGGGAAAAAAGAGAAGGAATACCGTATTTTCTGGATTATAAGGCGCACCTTGAATGAATGACCTATTCTAAAAACTTTTTCATATATAAGGCGCATCGGATTATAAGGCGCATATAGACGCCACAGTTATGTTGCCACCCGTCTGGTATTGAACGGGACATGATTTGTTCCGTTCACTACAAATATGGATGTCTAATAATAAAAATTGGTCCTGAGTTCTATATATAGCATCTGCACCAGTCATTATTTCACTCACGGTTTTGGTGTTGCCGATATTGTGCCCAACTGCTTTCTGGTTAGCACAGACCAACCGACACGCTGCCGCCGCAGCCTCTGTCTCTCTTCCACCCACGGCTTTAAATGTATAGGTGCTGGTCCCTTGGTAACTCTAGCCGAAGCTCCCGGATAAATGTCTAAAGATACTTTGTTGACATAAAGAATGTCAACAAAACAGTCTGATTCCGGTCGCGAGGAGAACCTGGAGAGCGACTGGAATGGGGCGTCTGGACGATGGTCACCCGTCTCCGTTCGCGCACAGCATGTTGGTGGAGAACGTGATGCTAGATGACCTGCAGACGACCTGATTATTAGGTGGGTAGGTAGATATTAGACATCGTCTATGGGTAGATAGGTCAGTCAAACTTTATTAACAAACCGCTTTTTTGACAACATTCCAGCATGCATTACGCGCTTCTTCTACGGGGAAAATGAAGTCGGCAGTTGCTTACCGTAGTTACTAGACCTGTTGTGGCTCAATATTGGTCCATATATTAGGCGCACCGGGTTATAAGGCGCACTGTCGGCTTTTGAGGAAATTTAAGGTTTTTAGGTGCCTTATAGTGCGGAAAATACGGTACATTTTTATCAAAAAATCTCTTTGAAGAGTCAAGAAGTTGCTAGAAAAAAACCTCAAATTTTCAGATTAATCTCAGGGATATTCCAGAAAAAAAACAAGGAAATTTCTGAGTTTGAAAAGTCTGATATGTTCTATAAAAACTCAAAATTAACCTCATATTTTCTTTAAAAAAATCAAAGAGGAGTTTCAAAAGTGGAACTTCTGTTAAAAAAAACCCCTCAAACATTTGAGAAAAGAACAAGGCAATTAATGAGTTTCAACAGTCAAAAAATATACTAGAAAAAATCTGAAATTGAGGTTAATATCTCAAACACTTTTTAGGAAAAAAAAAGACATTTCTGAGTTTCAAAATTTAAAAATTTTAAACTTTTCAACACTTCCAAGACTTTTTATCAAAAAACTCTGAGATTAACCTAAAAAATTAATTTTTCCAGAAAATGTTTGACTCATTTTTTTCTATGAAAAAAAAAATTGCCCTGCAGGAAAATGAAACTGATTCTCACCCGGCCGGTTCCGGCGCCGCAGGGAGCTTCTGCGATGCCTCGTCAGTCGGCAGCCGCACTCGGAGCTCCTGCTCGGGGTTTGCTGGTTTATTCTGTCTGCCTGAGTCATATTAGTTTCAGTCTTTTAAAACCCAAACAGAACATTTTCTAATAATTAGACATTGTTTCTAAAACATTTGGTAACAGTATCCTAAGTGGTGTTTTAGTGATTTGTCTGTGAACATTTTGTTTGGGCCTGGAAGACATGCCGTGATACACAAAAGTCTTAAACCAAGTTCTTTTTTGTATACACACAGACTATTCTCTCACCCAAACAAGAACAAAAAAAGTTGAAACAGCTGCAACCAACCATTATTCTGATGATCGAATTTAAAATGCACATTAAAAATTTTCACTACTACTATTGAAGCCCTTTTGATAGTGCATTTATAAATTAGAAAATAAAATAGCATTCCTTTAGTAAATCTCAACCAGGTGAAACTAAAACTGCTGCCGGCCACACATAGCAACTCAGCGTTTACCTTCGCATTTGAAAATGGCTGCAAACAGATGCACAGTTATAGAACAGTGCATCTTTGAAAAGCATAAGTGGAGCCATCTGCAGAAGCAGCAAGGATGCTGGTTCTTCAACAACAAAACACTTGTCTTTTCCAGCAGCCATTGTACAGAGGATAAAGCTGTAAAACCAGCTGACCAAACGTGCTGGAGCTCTGCCTGGGTTGCTAGGTAAGGGGGTTGCTCTACGGAGGTTGCAGTTCCCTTTGAATGTGATTTTACAACCAGTTACGCAGTCCAGATCCGAATGAAAATATAAAAACGTGAAAAAAGTTAAATGAGAGGACTACTGGAGGCAAAACATAAATAAATGATTCAGAATATTAGCCTTTAGATTAACTTTTTACCTTCATTTACCTTTTTTATTCAGAATAATTCAATTAACTCAACAAATTCCATACGAGTGTTGTAACATCGCCCTCTAGTGGTACTCACATCTCTGAGGTTAAAGGTAATCTCCAAATTGTTCCAGAAGGAGTCAGCAAAGTCTGGGTACATCTCCAGCACCTCCAGCAGGTCGTCCCTCAGGATCTTATGAAGGTCGCAGTAGGTCAAAGCCCGAACGTCAGCGCTGGATTTCCCGGGCCTGCCATAGACATGGTTGGGTTCACCAAAGATGTCGTTCTTTCCTGCAAACAAACCGCAGCAACATACTTCAGTAACTGGGTATATAACTCAGAATAAAAATAAAAAATAAAGGGATCCTGGTCTGCAACAGAACAAATTAGCTGTCCTGACAAACGCAGCTATAAAAGAAGTGACCTATGCAGGCTGGATGTGATATTGATGATCAATGCGATTATAAAATGAAAGTGGAGCTGCGCCCAAACACCTCGGGCGGCACAACACACAAACACAAACGCAAGATGTCAAGGATAGCATCAGATGACGCTTTGGCTACAGGAGTTACAGCTGCAGCATGTAGCTACATGTAACTATAAAAATAGGTTCTATATGTTGTTTATAAAGTATGAGACAGAATCCACTTTCTGCCAGTGCTACTATTGCAGAAATGCACAACTACTGTTCAAAAGCCAGTCAGAGCCAGGAGGAGGGTCTTAGCGCTGTCAATCACTCTCATATACGCTGCTCAATGTGCTAATGGTGCATAGCCACAGAAAAATCTGTGGCTATGCTAACTAGCATTAGCATTGGTGGCAGGTGTGAACCAGCTGTATCTTAGAACGGCGCTAAGTCCCACCATCTGATTTTGAATGGTCGATTCTGACTGAGTCTATGTAAAAACCATATTTGCTTTAGTAAAAGTTACACACTGCAGCATTAAAGCACAAAAAATTACAAAATGTCTGTAGCATCCCGTCAATAAGACTAGAACCGTCTAGTACCTGTCTAGTAAAAATGAGACAGGAACAGACAGGAACTACAATCGTTTTCACGCCTTAGCGCAAATGTTTTTATTAATACAAGCTATCAGATTTTTTCATGAACATTTCAAGTCATCTACAACAATCACCAATAAAGTAGACAGTGAATGTGGGGTATTTTGCGATTTAATTAAAGCCTATATAGGACTGGACGTATCATGATACATTTTTTAAACCAGTTGATATTGATCATTTTTAGTTTTAAATAAAATTTAAATACTGCCAAACAGTAAATGTAAACTTTCCTGTTTTATCCACAGTTTTCTCTTCAGCTGCTGATTCTGTCCTGGGAAATTTGGGTCATAGAAAACAATCTGTTTTCACATTTTGTGCTCCTTTCCACTGTTTACCAAAAGTGAAAATAGGCACAAGTTCATTCCCTGGGATTTTTTTTAGTCAGTACATTATCGGTTGTTTTTTTTAATTAGGAAAATAACAACAACTACATATTAAAGAATATTAAATACTAGGGCTGTACAATAATATCGATATCGTGATATATATCGATATTTTCTTTCCTAAAAAAAAATCGATATTCATCTGCAAGTATCGTAACATCCAACTGTCACCTTGTTCACTCACTGCTTGCTTCACCAGGTCATCAGGCTTAGAGGGATTCCTTCAGATGTTCAGGTTAAAAAGGTATCAAACTATTCAGAGCAGGAACTTGGTTCACTTTATTTACTTTACTAATGCATGTCAGCTACAGTTTGGACTGTTTCAACTAAAAGAAACATGTTTTCTCACCACTTCTTTGATTCATTTTGTCCAGCTGTCCACTTTAAGTCTGTGTCCAACCAGAGCCAGGTATTGTGTAGTTGGTGCTTTTAGTCAGTTTTCAGTTAAATCAATTCAATTCAACTCAATAACAGTCACAAAATGTCACCAAAATCACTCTGTCCCTCTAAAATCTTTCAGAAATTCGCAAAATGTATTGAATTGTATCGTTTGCGGAATATCCCAATATATATCGTATCGTGGACAGAATATCGTGCATCGTATCGTGAGATTATTGTATCACTACAGCCCTATTAAATACGTTAAAAAAGAGAATAACCATGTGATATTTTCTTCTGGAGCTGCCACTCCTAACCTTTTCACATGGAGCTGAATTCCATTACCATAGCAATGCTCACAAGAAAGATACCAAAATAAAAGCACATTATCTGAGCTGTAGTTCCAGTAGGTACAGGCAACTTTACTCATTTAGCTTTTCAACGTCCATTGCTGTATTTCCAGCTCACCCAGTATGGCCACCACCACGTCGTCCCTCAAAATTTCGATTGAACCCCTGGAAATGAAGTAGAGGGCGGTGAGAATGTCCCCGCTGTGCACCAGGGTGTCACCCGGCGGGGCGTGGGTCGTCCTGAATCGCATGGCCAGAGCTCGCAGGCAGCCTTTGTTGGCGCCCCGGAAAGCTTTGCAGTTCTGCAGCAAGCTGCGGTGCAGATGGAGGCAGATGTCGGCTTGCAGGCATTCAGGAAAACCCTTCAGAACCTGCGAAACAACCAAACAGCATGAACATTTGGTCAATTCCTCACTTTAAATCAGCTTGTTACATCATTCTCTGAAGTGCATCATCACTAGAAAGTGGGTCAACAACTTCAATAAGGAAGCGACACAATTAACCTCCTGATCTGCAGAGCGTCACCCCTGCTTTACAGAAAGCAAGTTGGTAAAGTTATAAGGAACATTCCTGAAGCAAAGGACAAACCCTGGAGAACTGGGTCAACACAGAACTTTGCAAACACCCTGTGTCACAGTTAATGCAGCAGATGAACCTGTTGAGGAAATATAATCATTTTTTAGTGTTTGAGTTAGCGCTATCTTTTACTTAAAGTTAGGAGTTTTTGTGTCACTGAGGTTGTAAAATAATAAAACCACAGGAGGGAGACAATCTTATCTGTGTGAAAAGCATTTCAAAGCAGGGGCACATTCCGGTCTCAGGAAATAAGGAATCTCCAGTGAACATCTGGCATGGTGAACTATTGACCTGCAGTTTACCCGAAAAAGTATTTGTTTAAAAGCTTATAAAATGTGCCTTTATTTGTTTGAGTTGAGGCAGGGAATTCCAAATACGTTTCTTTGATCATTCGAGCAGAGTTGAGGGGAGGTGCCGTTTTCAGGGGTGCTCGGAGACGGCTTCTAATTGGTCGAGAGGTGTTGCCCCCTATTTGAATAGAACACACCTACTACAGTAGTATAAAACCTCTTGCACAAAGAAAATGAGCCAGAAATAGCCAATTTTTAGCTCCTTTTGGGCTGACTATTTCTCCGAAGACGTCTTCGTTTTTCCTCTATCTGTATTATTCTATCAGGTGACTAATGTGTGACTGTGTTTTCTTTAAATTTTCTGTCTTGTGTTATACTGTCCACTGATTGGATTAAACTCTGAACTTCTGTGACGCCAACACGCTGCGTACGCCTCTTGTGTTCTCGCGTGGGCTCCAAGACAGCAACTGAGATCCGGGACCACGAAAAAGGAAAAGAACCGAATTGTATTTTTTAATTTGACTTAAATTATTCCTTTTTCAACAAACCGTAAAAATCACTCCAAGGAAAGCATGAGCTGCGACAGATGGTAATGTGATGCATAATTTTTTACCAAAACATGTCCTTACATGTGCTACGGCTTCCAAGGGAAACTTTGTGGTTTTGCCTTCGGTTGAAATTAAAATTTCTGTCTTGTTTTTTCACGAGTGGCATGGTTTTTATTGACATTTTTTCTTCTTCTGTAACTTATAGGATTCAGTATAAAATTGCACTTATCACCCATCACTGTCTGTATGGAACCTCACCGGATTACCTGAAGGACCTCCTTACTTCACATTCACCTTCTAGACCCCTACGATCCCAAGCCTGCAATCTTCTCCACCTTCCTCGACCAAGACTAAGGACTATGGGTGATCAAGCCTTTGCTGTGGCTCCTCGTCTATGGATTCTCTCCCTGACTATTTGAGAGCCCCGCAATTATTGCCCGATTTTAAAACTGGCTTGAAAACTTTTCATTTTAGACAAGCCTACTCTGCTTTTAAATGACTGTCTTTTTTTTTTAATTGTCTTTGATTTTTGATTTTATGTTTTCAGATGCACCATGTAGCACTTTGAGATTTTTATTAATGAAAAGTGCATTATAAATTAAATTTATTATTATTATTATTATTCTTTTTGACTTGTACCGTATTTTCCGCACTGTCAGGCGCACCTAAAAACCTTAATTTTCCTCAAAAGCCGACAGTGAGCCTTATAACCCGGTGCGCCTAATATATGAGCCAATATTGAGCCACAACAGGTCTAGCAACTACGGTAAGCAGCTGCCGACTTCATTTTCCGGTAGAAGAAGCGCGCAGTGCATGCTGGGATTGTTGTCAAAAAACTGGTTTGTTAATAAGGTTTGACTGACCGATCTACCCATAGACATGTCTATATATCTACCTACCCACCTAATAATCAGGTCGTCTGCAGGTCATCTAGCATCACGTTCTCCACCAACATGCTGTGCGCGAACGGAGAAGGGAGACCATCGTCCAGGCGACCGGAATAGGACTGTTTTGTTGACATTCTTTATGTCAACAAAGTATCTTTAGACATTTATCCGGGAGCTTCGACTAGAGTTACCAAGGGACCAGCACCAATACATTTAAAGCCGTGGGTGGAAGAGAGACAGAGGCTGCGGCGGCAGCGTGTCGGTTGGTCTGTGCTAACCAGAAAGCAGTTGGGCATAAAATCGCAACACCAAAACCGTGAGTGAAACAATGACTAGTGCAAATGCTACATATAGTACTCAGGACCAATTTTTATTATTAGACATCCATATTTGTAGTGAACGGAACAAATCATGTCCCGTTCAATACCAGACGGGTGGCAACATAACTGTGGCGTCTACAGTATAAGCGCCTTATAATCCGGTGCGCCTGATAATGCGGAAAATATGGTATATTGAAAGGTAAAAAAAAAAAAAAATCACAATAAAACCCCATTCAGGTGATGCAGTGTAAAAAATAAAAGGTTTTCCAATTCAACAAACACCAACAAGCAAAGTAGTTTGTAAAATCAAACTTTATCACACTAGATAAACTGTTTGGAAACCAAAATGATAACTCATTGGTGAATATTTTTACAAAAAAGCATCGCACACTTCCCATATACTAATAATATTTCATGAACGTCCTGCTAAACCCTGAGCTCTGCTCTGACATGAGGCTGTTACGGGTTTTAGGGGCTTTAAAATCACTCACAGCGTTCATGTCGATGCCGTTGGTGTAGGACCAGGCATGCTGGAAATACTCCTCCAGTCTCTGTCTGAGGCCTCCCGGGATCTGGTGGAAGCGGATGAACTCTTTGACCCGCAGCATCTGAGTGTGGTACCGGGCCGTGCCGGAGTACAGCCGCTGAATGATGGCCGACACGTTCCCAAAGATGCTGGCGTACATCAGAGCTGAAAGACGAAATCCTTTGTTTGTAGATGATTAAAATAAATGCCATCTGGTGTCAGTCCTGTTAAAAAAAATTTCAGCAGGCCAGAAGCACCGCTAATCTAGAAAACCTTTAAATATTAAGAGGAAATCATGAAATTTGGGTTGGTTTAAAACTTATGGAAATTTCCAACAAATTACCTTTATAGAACTATGAATGTGATGCATGATGCTTTCCTGAACAGGTTAGGATAGACATATGGCCTACACAAATCACGTTCATCACGTTTTTTACTCAAAATCATTCTTAGGTCATGAGATTTTATTCTGCTCAGGCTGGTTACGCCCCCTAAATCAATGTTTACATTCGCACTTGGAAATGGTTGCAAACACACGTGCAGCTTTACAACCATACATCTGTGAAAAGCAGAAGTGGATCTCAACATTTCTGAGTTTTTTCTAGCAAATTTTGGACTTAAACTGTTTATTTCTAAAAAATTTCTGGGATTTTCTTGGTGGAAATTTCTTAATTTTTTCCCGCCCGTCTACAATGGCCTTTACAATTTACCTACGATCAGAGGTGGGTGGAGTATTTGAACATTGTACTCAAGTAAGAGCAGCACAAGTAGTGAAATTTGTACTCAAGTAAAAGTAAAAAGTATTGATCCAAGAAATTACTCAAGTAAGAATGAAAAAGTATTTGGGAAAAAATCTACTCAGGTATTGAGTAACTGATCGAATTATCAATCGTTTAAATATTTAAAAATTACATCATCAGATATATCATCATCAAAATATAAAGTTAGAAGAAATTTTGGTATTTTAAGGCCTAAAATGACAATAATTCATATAACTAACAAAAGACAACAAAACCAGGCAAAAGAAAATGTTTCCAAATCAGTTTCTTTCAATAATAAAAACAAAAAACGTATGAAACTTTAACAAAAACTGCAGGTGTGTCTGTTTCAGGTGAATCTTTGGTTAAAACATGTTTGTTTTTCATTCAGTGGGCAGAAAATACAGAAGTTTTACTCAACTGAGAGTAGAAATACTTCAAATGAACTATTAAATACTTCATTTAATCATCATCATCACTTTGTATAATAAACGTTAAGTCACCATTGTACATATTTGTCCATAAATCAATATTGTACAGATTGTTCATAAAGCACTATTGTACAGATTGTACATATTTTTAATATTCACTGTTCATATTGTACAGAATCTTACATTCCACATTTTATAGCATTTTTATATTTTATTTTATTTCTATTGGTAACTTGATCTGCGTGTATGTGTATGCTGCAACTGCACAGTAATTTCCTGGCTGGGATGAAAAAAGTACTTCTATTCTATTCTAAAATAAAATTACTCAAGTAAAAATCCTCCTAAAAGTAAATTTTATTCAACAAAGTTACTAAAGTAAATGTTCTCTCAAGTGTTTGTTTGTCTAAAACGAATGTCTCCACTTTACTCACAGCCGATGAGCATGACGCAGATGGAGAAGATCTTCTCCGGGTTGGTGTTGGGCGACACGTTGCCGAAGCCCACGCTGGTCAGGCTGCTGAAGGTGAAGTACAACGCCGTAACGTACTTGTCTTGAATGGACGGGCCGGAGCTCCGGTCGCTGCTGTTGTAGTGTTTCCCTATCTGGTCGGCCAGGTTGTCCAGCCAGCCGATCTTCATGCCGCCGATGCGTTCGGAGCCGGTGCGCTCCACGTTGCCGATGGCGTACCAGATGCAGGCCAGCCAGTGGGCGATGAGCGCGAACGTACACATGAGGAGGAACAGAACCGCCGCTCCGTACTCGGAGTAGCGATCCAACTTCCTGGCAACTCGCACCAGCCTCAGCAGTCTGGCCGTCTTCAGAAGCCCGATCAGAGTGGTTTGGGTCTGCGGCTCCGTCTGCAGGGGTGAGAGGTCATCCCAGCGTTAAAGCAAGCTGCTTTGCTAACAGACACCTATTAGTAAGGTTGTAGTGATACAATAATTTCACGATATGATGCACAATATTCTGCCCATGATACGATATATATTGCAATTTTCAGCAAACGATACAATCCAATACACTTTTGCGATTTTCTGAAAGATTTTAGAGGGACAGAGTGATTTTGGTGACATTTTGTGACTGTTATAGAGTTAGACTGAATTAATTTAACTGAAAACTGATTAAAAGCACCAAATACACAATACCTGGCTCTGGTTGGACACAGACTTAAAGTGGACAGCTGGACAAAATGAATCAAAGAAGTGGAGAGAAAACATGTTTCTTTTAGTTGAAAAGAAATATGTTAGCTGACATGCATTAGTAAAGTAAATAAAGTGAACCAAGTTCCTGCTCTGAATAGTTTTGATACCTTTTTAACCTGAACATCTGAAGGAATCACTCTAAGCCTGATGACCTGGTGAAGCAAGCAGTGAGTGAACAAGGTGACAGTTGGATGTTACGATACTTGCAGATGAATATCGATTTTTTCTAAGAAAGAAAATATCGATATATATCGCGATATCGATATTATTATACAGCCCTACCTATTAGTATCATGAACGTTACATTTTGAAGAAGAAGGTGCTCAAATAAAAAAAAAGGCCACAAATGGAACGTTTTCAAAATCTAATAAAATTGGTGTCAAACGTTTGTGCTACAAAGATTTTTATTTGTGTCACTATCACATCAAAGAAAAAGAACGTTTCCAGAGATCATTATCAATATTTTTAAAGCAAAAGCAACAAAATCTTTACTGCGCAAACGGAGCAAAATGTTAAACAACAACCAGACAATATAGGCAAACAAACTAGTTTGATAAAAGCGTCATAAACAAGGCTGGTCTGAATGAACCCGTCGTCTGTGAATATATTAACTTCTTCAACTTTGCAACTACGCCACTTAATCATTCGAGGCGCCATGATGGATGTCGGAAGTGAGAGATGGGAGCGTTGAACAGAGCAGCTGAAGTTGTTTGTTCCTATTTATTCATGGCTTCTAGTTGTTTGAGTCGAGTTAATTTGTCTCTGAACGTAACTCACCTGGTTGGGGCTCATAGAAGGCGGTATTTATGAAAACTGGAAATAGCTAGCTTAGAAACCGACCCGAACCTCCTCCCTCATTACTTGTTGATCAAATTACCGACTCTGCCTAAATTCCCACCACATGATTTCTATCATTATGTCATAAACAGCGTTTCCCCTTAAACCGGAGCAGCATTAAAAACGTACAGAAGACGAGATGCTAACCAGTTTTTCCATACATGCTAGGCTACATGTTGATATTCTCTCCATGGTTACTAATGGTTTGACACACCTTCCCCATAATGCGACATTTTATTGCATCTTACTAATCAAACTTATAAATGACTTTAACATTAATTTTCTCATCTTATATAAAAAGTAAATACACTGAGGTACGATTGACGGTCTTTCGTCATTAAAAGTTAAACATTAAAATGACAATTTTGTTTTGCATGTTTTGTTTAAAGTGAAACCAACTAAATAAAAGCGATATTAGGAAACCAGCAAGTTTTACAAGCGAATCGGTTGTTTTGACATCTGTCTTAGCGGAGTGGGTGGAGTGCTAGACAGTAAAAATGCCAGTGTTGAATTAACACCCAAAAGTGTCTATATGTGTCCAAGTCAGCTGGTGTTAAATCCAACACTACAGAGTGTCACATTAGCATTTACAATGGTGCTGGTGTCAAATATGTTAAATACAACACCAGTGTAGTGTTGATCACAAAACACAATGTGGTGTTAAAAACGTAAATAATTGACCCACAAGGTGTCAATATCAATCAAATACAGTGGAAAATATTCAAAACGATACACAGAAATGGAAAGTTTAATTTTTCTTAAACCAATTTCAGTATTATAGACCAATGTTAATTTAACAAAAACATGGGCGTCAATCTTTTAGCACTTTCGAAAGTGTTACACCAGCTGACTTGGACACATACTTACTACACAGCCAACAAAAATGGCCGCCAAGTAAAGTAGTTTCCTCTCACCTCTTGTGACCCGGAGCGCGATATGAGCAGGTCGAACGGGATGGCGGCGACTATATCGATGAGGAACCAGCCCTTGAAGTAGTGCTGCGCGATGCGGCCCGGGTGGCTGACCACCTCGTCGTTGCTGTTGACGTAGGTGGTCCTGAAGTTGATGAGGATGTCCACGATGAACATGACGTCCACCACGAGGTCCACCACGTTCAGCGGGTTGCAGGTGTAGCCGCAGGAGCCTCCGTCATCTTCCGCCTCGTTGAGAAGGAAGGCGGCAGAGTAGGGGGTGAAGATGGCCGTGTAGATGACCAGCAGCAGGATGACCCAGTCCCAGACGGCCTTGAAGGGGCTGTAGTGGAGGATCGTCCACCTGTGGATGCGTGGGGCCTGGAGCTTGTACTCGGGCAGCACGTCGGCGCCGAGGGACAACACCTAAAAGAGACGTTTTTATCCGTTTATTGACTGTTTCGGCACAGTTCAAAGTTTTTGATTGAGGCAGATCATTTAAAGTGTTTCTAGTTAATAAGAATTAAGAAGAAAAGATACAAGCAAACAGCATTGGTTGTATCACATGATATATCTTTAAAGGTGATTTAGTACACAGTAAAAATGCCAGTATTGAATTAATACCCAAAAGTGTCTATATGTGTCCAAGTCAGCTGGTGTTAAAGTAACACTTTTGAAAGTGTTAAAAGATAGACACCCGTATATTTGTTAAATTAACATTTAGTCTATAATACTAAAATTGGTTTAAGAAAAGTTAAACTTTCCATTTCTGTGTATTGTTCTGAATATTTTCCACTGGATTTGATTGATATTGACACCTTGTGGGTCAATTATTTACTTTTTAAACACCACATTGTGTTTCGTGATCAACACTACACTGGTGTTACTTTTAATATATTTGACACCAGCACCGTTGTAAATGCTAATGTGACACTCTGTAGTGTTGAATTTAACACCAGCTGACTTGGACACATATAGACACTTTTGGGTGTTAATTCAACACTGGCATTTTTACTAGGCTTCCTCTTCCATGGACTATACAACGTTTTTTTGCATAAAATCCTTCTTTGACATTATTAAAATAACATCTAAATCTGCTCAGTTCTGCCTCTTTGGAGCTCCTTTCAGGATGAGCTGTTTTAGGCCCTCCTGTCACTTTAAGACCAAATAAGCTCCTGCTGCTGGCCACGGCCCCCGACTCAACGTTTACACGCATGCGAAAATGGCTGCAACCAGATGCACAACTGTACAACCGAACATCTTTGAAAAGCAGAAGTGGAGCCTCTCGCACGACCAATAAAAATGCAGCTAGCGTTTTTTTTTTTTTTGAACAGTAAGTCAACAACAAAACGTTTGTCTTTTCCAGCAGCCGTTGTACAGCGGTGAAACCAGCTGCGCCAGGAGTTCTGGAGCTCCCCTGGGGTTGCTAGGCAACGGGCTGGAGCTCCGCGGAGGTCGACCTGTTATGCAAAATGTGGCTTTGGCATAACAGGCCCCCCCTTTGGTAACACAGTCAGTCAGGAGTGAGTGAGAACCAACTGACCGGTACGACAACGAGGTCCTTGGCGGCCCGGCTCTCATCCCGCCGCTGACAACAGGAACGAACCCGCATCGCCCTCCAGCAGAAATCGGTCCCCAAACTGTCCCCTCACCTGCCTGAGTGCAGCGTTTTAACCCTCTACCCGGACATGTGACAGCTCCAGCCGTCGTTCTGGTCAATCGTGGACCCGGGTAAGTGCTGGTATCGACTGGGTTCCCATATGGAGAGCTGAGATTAGTTGTTTCATGAAAACGGTGGAGTTGGGTTTGTTTGAAGACTATCAGCGCAGATGAGAAGAGCTTTCTTGCTGATGCACCGTTTCTCTCGTCTTCGTTCAGGCGAAGGTAATTAGCAGCAGAAACAGCTGGATTTGTGCAACGAGCGCAGCTGCAGAGACTCTTTAACCCACTTTCACCGAATGTTTTGGGAGGTGTCGTCCAACTTCACTTTGCTGTGGCTTGCAAAAATTATTCATACTATATTCTCATAATTGGACAAAAAAATTCTCACAGCTTGGACCTAATACTTCATCATACAACTAACAACTGAATTAAGAAACAGTTTTTGTAATTTCTAACTTTTTTTAAAAAAAAGAAAGTGTGGAAAAAAATATGATACAGTATGACAAAAATAATTTGTTATTTGTTCTTTTGGGCATTTTACACCTGGATAAATTGCACAGACATTTTTACTGTTTTACACTGGATTGTATTTAGAGGTTTCAACTTAAATGGGGTGAATACTAGGGCTGTAGTGATACATAATCTCACGATACGATACACGATATTCTGCCCACGATACGATATATATTGGGATATTCAGCAAACGATACATTCATACACTTTTGTGATTTTCTGAAAGATTCAGAGGGACAGGGTGATTTGGTGCATTTTGTGACTGTTATAAAGTTGGATTGAATTGATTTAACTGAAAACTGATTAAGCACCAACTACACAATACCTGGTTCTGGTTGGACACAGACTTAAAGTGGACAGCTGGACAAAATGAATCAAAGAAGTGGAGAGAAACATGTTTCTTTTAGTTGAAACAGTCCAAACTGTAGCTGACATGCATTAGTAAAGTAAATAAAGTGAACCAAGTTCCTGCTCTGAATAGTTTGATACCTTTTTAACCTGAACATCTGAAGGAATCACTCTAAGCCTGATGACCTGGTGAAGCAAGCAGTGAGTGAACAAGGTGACAGTTGGACGTTACGATACTTGCAGATGAATATTGTTTTTTTTCTAAGAAAGAAAATATCGATATATATCGCGATATCGATATTATTATACAGCCCTAGTGAATACAGATGCACACCACACTTCTCAGTACATGTTCAAAAATAAATAAATAAATCTTTCTCTGCCAGTTGAAATGAAAACAACCCGAAATAGTAAAGCAAATAGCTTCTCAAGGCTAAGGACATGCAGAAAGGTCTCTAAATATGTACTTGGCCTTATTAGGGAGAAAGAAAAAAAGACAGAGGAGAAGTAAAACAAGGCCCTGGCAGGGAATAATCAGGAGTCTATTATTAAAGAGAGAGTTGCTTTCTTTTGCTCCAGCTCCATAAATCTTTACACAAATCCAGTGGGAAAAGGCAGAGATCCTCACATGCAACATGAGCGCTCACTCTGATCACAATATAAACACGCGAGGAAAGGTTCACTCATCCAAAAGATTTTATGCTATTGACTTTGTGCACCACTCTGTTTCATAATGGAGAGCAGGGAACAGGTTTGCATGCAACGCAGCATGTTCGCTTAAGCAAAGTTTATAAATCTACTGAGTGGAATATCCAGTATGTGTCGTTTTTAGAAGATATACACACATAATTTAGGATAAAACTCAAATTTTGAGTGAAATTACGATCAACTTATTTGGTTGGTTCATCTTTTTTAAGTGAATGTAAAGTAAATACGCTGCAGATTCTGTCAACAGTGTTTACAAAAACCTATTTGAACAGAATCGAGCTGTAAAATTCGACACTGACTGCGTTAGAGAAGGTCACCGAGAAGGCAAACAAGTACAGCACACAGAAGAAATGACAACGTTCAAACAGGAGTTTGGAGCTAGCGAAGACAAAACCCTAAAAAAGTACTCACAGGTTGAAGTTTCTGCTTAAAGCTCATGATGGCAAGGAAAGAAAGGAGAACACTAAGAAGATGTTGTTAAAAAGAGAGAGGTAGGAAGTTCTGTGTTGGCGTGTTTGTGTCTGACTCCTCTCTGTTGCCTCGCTCTTCCTCCCCGTTCGGAGCCCTGCCCTCGACCAGAGATCCTCGTTCTGCATAAAAAAAATCATCCACCGACTCCCTGAATCCCGCTGGCGTTTAAAAACCGACAACTGGACCAAAAACCAACAAGTCCTGCTCAACGAGCCAACCTTTCTGTTTTACGATCTGCCTGGGAAATAACTATATAAATATTTACATGAGGGATTTTTTTTTTTATGTATTGTGCTGCGATCAATAAAACATCAATAGCTGGCTGTTACAGTTAAATAACCCAGAAACAAGGTTATGTTTAACAGTGACATGCCTTCTGGCCGTTTTTAAATGCCATCCGCACTGCAAAAACAAAAAATATAACCAAGTATTTTTATCTAGTTTCTACTGAAAACATTGTAGTACACTTGAAATAAGACAAAACTAAGTTAAAATGAATTCTAGGAGCTTGTTTTAAGTAAATAATGATTTGATATTGATGAAAAAGTAAATTATTTCACTAAATACAAAACAATTTTCCCTTATTAGAAAGTAGAACAGGGAAATACCATAAGATGCAGTTAACATTTGAATCTGTAATATTTTAAAACAGAACAAAGTACACTGCAAAAACACAAAATCTCAATGAATTTTTGTCTAGATTATACTGCAAATATCTTATTACACTTGAAGTATTTCAGCAAGAAATATGAGCTTTTGTTAAGTGTTTGATTTCTTAAGATTGACTAGAAAAAGTAAAATGTCTATAAGTGGAACTAGTACTTTTTAAATAAATTAAGGAAATATTTACAAAAAAGTTTGTTTCTTGCTGTAATGTTACTCATAAATTAGTTTAGTCTTATTTCAAGTGTGTTAAGACATTTTCTCCAGAAACTAGAATAAAAATACTTGAGGATTTTGTGCTTTTGCAGTCTAGAAACCTGGACAATTATTCTTAAAATTTCAGAATAATATGATTAAAATCAAATATGATTTTAAACTGAACAATAAGAAAGCATTTCATTTTAAAAAAGTGAGATCTATCATTGTTCAAATGTGGATATCACATCATTCTCCTGCTCTGTAAGCAACAGTCAGGCTTTGTATAACATTTTTATAACATAACATTAAGAGGGTTTTAGAAGTAAAACAACAAAGAACATCACAGACAGAAATGGTAATAAAAACCCCCAAATCAATTTATAAATACTGATTTCTGCTAATTGCACTGTTGCACTGTTGCAACCCTGTTTAAAGCCAGAGGGCGCCATAAAAACACAGATTTTCACACACACACACATACGCACACACACAGACACAGACACACACACACACACACACACACACACACACACACACACACACACACACACACACACACGCTTCACTTTCTATTAACTCGTCTTTAACGAGCCGAAGCTCAATCAGTCACACTGTGTTATCTGCACAGACAAATCGATACGGACAAAGATCAATGATCACTTTCATTTCTCTTTCTTTTTTTTTTTGGGAAGGTGTCACGTCAAAATCCAATCAGAAAAATTTAATTATGAAACAAAAACACAAGTAAAAGCAGAAAGGTGATTAAACCCTCCTCCAATAAAAGTAGAAAAAATAATAATCCAATCATTTCACCTTTGAAATCTAACCAAAAACTGTTTCTTTTTTTTATTTATAGCTCAGAATCAACCTCTCTCTGGAAATTCATAAAAAGCAACACTGTAAAAAACATGAATCCTGCTTCTGGGGTGCAGCTTTGCACGAACACCCGCTGACCTCCATTTCCATTAACTACAGAGGCCAAGGTCAACGGCAGCATCAAGCCTCTGAATGCCGCTCGATAGCCGCACAGCGGCGGCCCGGTTCTCTTTTTTCTCCCTCGCTTTCATAACTGCATCTCACCAGGACCCCGTTTTACTCCCACAGACAGTCTGTGAGCCCCGCACAGCCTCCCACTCTCCACATGCAGCCTCACAGACTCAGCACCCATCCTCAGCGCCTTCCTGCCACCAAAACACACCTGATGCAAAGAGCTTTTTGTAAGAAACTGCCACATAATGGCTAAGGAAACTTTTTTTTTTTCTCCAGCGTTGCTAAAATTTGTAGGCAGCCAATGAGCAACTGAAGAAAACAACAGGAATGTAAAGACACTTTTAAGGGAAACAGAATATCTGTTGTATTTGTTAAAAACGCAAATTCAGATTCAGATATTTAATTGTGACGCAACAAAACTGGTATCTAGATAAATAAATAATCTATGAAAACTATGAGGACTGTCCAGTGGTACACTACAAAAACACAAAATATTACCAGGTACTTTTACCTAATTTCTAGTGTAAATAATTTAGTACATGAAATAATACAGACCTGATTCACAAGTAACTTTTCAGAAAATATAATTCTTCAATATTGATGAGAAAACAACATTACTTACAGATTATTTTGCTTTTTTTCCATGTTAAAAGTGAAATAATCTATTGGTGAAACTAGTAATATTTCCATCAGTGTTAAGGAATCATTTACAAGCTTCTACAGCTTCATAAAAATTTACTTGTTTGTTAGTTTTATCTGATTAAAAGAATTTGCATAAGAAACTTGAGCAAATACTTTGAAATTTTGTGTTTTTACAGTGAAAACCTGGTTATTATTCCTGAGAAGAGTTTAACTGCTGAACAAAAACAAATTATATTTGTGTTTATTTCTACTATAAACTAGTGTAATCTTTATTTCCATGAAATAAAAGTTATGATAAAAATTTATAGAGTTAAATTATGTATTGATTTTAAAGGGTTCTTCAAAAATATCCTGCAAAAACATAAAATCGTACCAAATAAACACACAACCCATAAAACTATTCATAAGTAGTGAAAATTGTCCAGTGGTTCAAAGCAGAAACATATAATCTTCCAGTATAAACATCTTAATACACTTGAAATAACACAAAAATAATTTATAAGTAACTTTTCAGCCAAATATAGCAGCTTATTTTAAGAAAATAATTTCTTAAAAGATATTAAAAAATACGTGTACATGTCTTGTTATAAGTGAAATAATCTGCCAGTGAACTTTAACTTTTTTTAAAATCAATATTAAAGGAATTATTTACTTAAAGAAAGTCTTACTTCAAGGGCGCTAATATATTTTCACTTGGAACTAGGCAAAAACATGTGATAAAACTTTTGTTTTTTCAAGTGTTTTCTAAAAACTACCACCCCGATATTTCTTCCTAAGGAGAGTGAAGCTTCAGGAAGTCGGTGTTTGATCTGTCGGCAAGCGACATTTTGATGCAATAAGCAATTCAACAGCCCACATGAGAAACCAGACAAACAGGCACCGCCGAGCCGAGCTAACAGCAGAGAAACGCTTCTTAATCAAGACGTTAGCAGAGTGGAGATAACGCGTCCAACTCTCTGCCAAGCCTTTGAGGAGACCTTCTGTTTGTGCTGTCACTTTTTCCACAGCCACATTGCATCCTTGTTGCAGTGAGTCAGAGCCGGCTGTCAATATCACACGCTGGGTGAGGAAGTGAGACCCGCAACTCGGGCGCATATGGTGACATCAAAGTGCAAATGGGATGCAAATTTATGAGCAGTTTATGATCAGCAGGTGGACTGTTTGAGATTACAAGAGGAGGAAAAAATAGCTCTGGAGCTGAAGTGCTTTGTGAAGTCAATTATCCAGTAGTTCTAAAAGTAAAAAAAAAAAAAAAAAAATCCAAATGAAAGATTTTTAAAGATTTTTATTCTGCTCACTTCAGAATGAGATAAGTTTTAGGGCCTCCTGTCACTTTAAATCTAAATTAGCGGCTGCTAGCCACGCCCTCCTACTCAATGTTTACACTCACGTGAAAATGGCTGCAGACAGATGCGCAATAACGTCTGTTTGAACATGTCCGGTTCAAACACAACCGGACATGTTTGAAAAGCAGAAGTAGAGCCTCCTGCACAAACAGCCAAGTATACATAATTTTGGTTGAATTAAAAATTTTAGATAGGGCAACATAATGCTGTGTTTTTTGGCACGAACGGATTTTCAAGACCTTAGCAGTTACTGTAGGAATTTTCCAGCAATTTAACTTTCATGGAAGTATAAATGTCGTCTGTTATGCTTCCTTGAACAGTTTATGAGCTACACAAAAGATGTTCGTCACATTTTTTACACAAAATAACTCTTAGTTAATGAGATTTTAATCTGGTTCGGCTGGCCAACCCCTCGCCAACTCAACATTTACTCTCGCCCATGAATATGGCTGCAAACAGATGTGCAATTATATAACCGTTCATGTTTGAAAAGCAGAAGTGGAGCCTCCTGTGCATCCAACATAAATACAGAAAGGGGCTTCTGTATGGTTAAGTCAACAACAAAACACGTGTCTGTTCCAGCAGCCATTGTACAGCGCATACAGCTGTACAAACGTGCTGGAGCTCAACTTGGGTTGCTAGGCAACGGGAGGAATACCGCCGGGGTTGCTAGGTAACGGGCAGGGCTTCTCTGGGGTTACTAGGTGAGGGTCAGTGCCTGCTGATTTGTGAAGTTACTTTCAGGAGGTTTTATTTGCAGCTTGTTTTCCAGACTCCCAAAAAAATTAGTTTTACTGCCAAAAAAAGTCTGAGTGTTTTATTTTTAAACACTTCGGTTGCTTTCAGCTACAGCTGAGACCCAGTGATCCTAAACAGAACCTCAGTTTGTCTGTGGCTACAGCAGAAAAAAACTGAAGGTTCTGCAAGTTCATCTAATGGTTCCACTTTAAATCAGATTGAACAGTTTTTTTTACTCATAATGTTTTTTTTTTCTCTCAGTGTTGCACTTCCTGTGTTGTCAGGAAAGGTGTGGAGTGATAACAACAAGCTGAATTTGTTCTGTAGAGAACATTAATGTAGTTACACCTCAGGTGAGAGGATTATTTCACACGTTCACCCTGTGACTGGGTATGTTCAGGAAGCCAGAGGAATGTGCCATTTATAGACAAAAAGTCCCAACTAATCATCAGCAGAGATTATTATTATTTAACAAACCAAAGTGAAACTGAAGAATATGACTGTCAACAGAAAATGATCTGTGGAAAAACTAAAAGGAACCAAATTTGAAACAATAATCAGTTTCTGAACAGCTAAAAATCTTTGGACAAATATAGATCAATGCATGGAGCCGAAAGCAACCAGAGCTGCAACTAGCAATTATTTTAGTAATCAATTCGAATGATTAATCGATTAATCAGATTTTAAAACAGACACATTCTGCAGATTTTTCATTTAACCATTTAAGTCTTTTTATACATTAAAATTTCATCAAATAGGCAAATAATTCAAGTATTTTTTTAAATAAGAAAGCAAACATTTAATTCAGTGGTTCTGAACCTTTTTTGAGGTACCAAACCCATCAGATTCATATACTCATTCACTGAATCCTTCTTTTGTGATAAATAAAATTATTTTTTTCACAAATTCAAGACATATGGGAGAGTCCAGTTGGGTCACTTTAAGAAGATCACCAAGTCTTCTTAAAGGTAGAGTCTCTGAGGACAGTTCTTCAAAATATAGTCAGTGTTTTCAGCAAAGTTGAGCTGACTGTCCAGGAACGACCCAAGATATTTAAAATTTGCAACAGTTTCAACAGGTTGACCATCGAGAGAAACTGGAACCACTTTAAGGTTTAGATAATTTAATTAGCTCTACATTCTTAAGAGAATAAAAAACTAATAAATAATAAAGACTTTGCGGTATTCAGATTTAGTAATGTAATTATATTAGTTGTGTTACCACCTCCACTCCACTAGAGGCCGTAGCAACCCTGAAAAGATGCGACTAAGGAGCAGATTTAGACTGTAGAATTTGGTAAAAACTGTGAGTTTTGCTGAAATAATTAAAGACACAAGTTCAAATCCCTGATGAGAGTGAAGCTCCTCCAATCAGGGCTCCTCTGCAGCTCTGATTGGCTAAGCAATGTAACGTGATCCTCTGATTGGCTAAGCAATGTAACGTGATCCTCTGATTGGCTAAGCAATGTAACATGATCCTCTGATTGGCTGAGCAATGTAACGTGATCCTCTGATTGGCTAAGCAATGTAACATGATCCTCTGATTGGCTGAGCAATGTAACGTGATCCTCTGATTGGCTAAGCAATGTAACGTGATCCTCTGATTGGCTAAGCAATGTAACATGATCCTCTGCAGTAGTGATGTCAAAGTTGGGCGTCATCACGACTTTACACAAGTGAGTCTTTACCTCAGAGGCTCCGCCGAACCCCTGAGACCGACTCACTGAACCCCTGGGGTTCGATCAAACCCAGGTTAAGAACCACTGATTTAATTACTTAAAATGTAATGACAGCATTTCTTTAGTGAACTCAGAAAAAACCGCTACAAAAATACTTCTAAAGTTAACATATTTAACGCTCAGCTCAGCTCAGCTCTTTCATGAAGAGTTCAAGATAGGACATACTTACAGACAAATATATTCTTTATATTTTTACATTTTTTACATTTCTTTTATTTAATTACTACTGTGTTGTTCTGGAGCAAATCCTCCAGTTAACAATTAATCGATTCCTAAATTAGTTGACATTTATTTCAACAAAAACATATCAGTTCTCCTTCTCTGCGGCGATTCCAAGCAAAACGAAGAAGAGAGATCTCACCTGCGTGACCTGCGTGACCTTTTCAGTGACGTTCTGGGTTCGGTCTTTGACCTTGCTGGGCGCAATGATTTCAATCTCAGTAGGCGAGGGCGGTCTGAGTCGGTCTGAGCCGAAGGTGAGGGTGACCTGCGGGATGCGTCCGATGGTCCTGTGCCTGATGAGATCCGAGTCGGAGGTGGAGTTCAAAGCGCTGGGCTTCAGGTCTGCAGCGAGAAGCAAACATCAGCAAAGACGACACAGAAATAAAACTGTGAAAGGTAATGTCATTTATTTTTATCAATAATACTTTGACTTATTATCCTTCCTTAACAGGTTAGGAAACGTACATGGGCCACACAAAACGTGTTCATTACATCTTTTGCACAAAATCATTATGAGATAATGAGATTTTAGTCTGCTCAGTTTCAGATTGAGCTGTTTCAGGGCCTCCTGTCACTTCAAATCCCAAAAAAAATGCTCCCCAACTCAACATCTACCCTAATTACATACAAACAGATACTCAGTTATACGACTGTACATCTTTAAAAAGCAGAAGTGGAGCCTCATTCACAATCAACAAAAATGAAACAGGTGTTTTATAGAATCCAGCAGGTGGTTTCTCAATAGTACACAGTAAAAATACCAGTGTTGAATTAACATCCAAAAGTGTCTATATGTGTCCAAGTCAGCTGGTGTTAAAGTAACACTTTGAAAGTGTTAATAGATTGACACCCATATTTTTGCTAAATTAACATTGGTCTATAATACTGAAATTGGTTTAAGAAAAGCTAAACTTTCCATTTCTGTGTGTTGTTTTGAATATTTTCCACTGGATTTGATTGATATCGACACCTTGTGGGTCAATTATTTACTTTTTTAACGCCACATTATGTTTTGTGATCAACAGATCAACAGGTGATACTTTTAATATATTTTAACACTAACACTAAATGT
The DNA here is from genome assembly GCA_033032245.1 of Poecilia picta. NCBI lineage: Eukaryota > Metazoa > Chordata > Actinopteri > Cyprinodontiformes > Poeciliidae > Poecilia > Poecilia picta. The sequence continues at coordinate 5,022,808 of CM065360.1, forward strand.
TAATGTGACACTCTGTAGTGTTGAATTTAACACCAGCTGACTTGGACACTTATAGACAATTTTGGGTGTTAATTCAACGCTGGCAGTTTTACTGTGTAAGTAAACAAATTGTGGTCAAGTTTAGTGCAAATATCTTAGTAGTATATTTGAAATAAGAAAACAAAACATTTTTTTTCAGCAAGATGTAGGAGCTTGTTTTAAGTCAGAAATTCCTTAATATTGATGAAAAAAGTACAAGTACCTCTGGCACATGATTTCACTTGCAACATGAGAAATAATCTGCCTATGGAACTAACACTTTTTCATAAACATTAAGGAATTACTGACTTGAAGAAATCTCCTATATCTTGTTGATAAGTTACTTTTATCTTATTTCAAGTTTTCTAAGATATTTGCACTAGAAGTTAAACTAAAAACACTTAGTAAAATTTTTGTGCTTTTGTCTTTTCCTGCAGCCATTGCACTGAGCATACAGCATTAAAACCAGCTGACTAAATGTGCTGGAACTCAGGTTGGGTTGCTAGGTGACAGGCGGAATTCTGCTGGGGTTGCTAGGTAACAAGCTGGGCTTTTCTGGGGTTGCTAGGTGAGGGGCAGTGTCTGCAGATTTGCAATGTTGCTGGCTCGGTGGCTTTTTTTTTTAAATTAATATACTGTAAGTTACATTTAATTTCCCTTCGAGGTCAACAAAGTGCTTTTGAATTTAGAAGCAGCAGAGACCCGAATGGAAGTATAAAAACGTGAATTTTGCGTAATCAGGTCGTCTTCAGTGGATCTGACAGCTCCCTCCCTGGCACTCACTGCTGTGGGTTCGGGTTTCCCCGGGTCGACTGTTCCACTCCGCTTTCATGCCGTCAATGTCATCCAGAGATGAGGCCCGCCTCAGGCTGCGGACGCTCTCAGTGGAGCGGCTTCGAGGCAGCGCCCCCCTGGTGAAGGAGATGCTGGGGTCCAGCTGCTCTGTCAGCAACGAGCGCCGTTTGGTGAAGGACTGAGCAGCGGGCGAGGGGGGGTCCAGGTCCTGTTCGATTAAAGCCTCGGTCTCAGACTGCATGCAGCTCTCCTTCGAAGGGATCCGAAACTCCTTCAGAGGGACGTCCTCGCTGCGCGGCTGTAGATGAGTTGTAATATGGAACATTATAAAAGAGAAGGTACATATTACAGTGATTTCATCCTATAAACAAAGGCAGCATGAGCAGCTCATTTCATGTTAGCTATAAATCAATGATCAACAAAAGCTAAACAAAAACATCGGTTGCTAAAATCGGCCCGATAAATAAAACCGGGACGATACCGATGTTGGTGCCGATGTATCGTGAATCCCTAGTTTCTGTTGTTTTATTTGTTAGCGTTGTTTTTGAACCATAATAAGTGAAACACCGACCAAATGTTTGATGTGTAACGATGGCACTTTGCAAAATGAAATCTTTAATGGCTTTCTCTGTCATTGACTGTGTTTCTATGACTTTGTTTTTGTGATTAATTGATTTTGGATCGTTAAAATGTCTTTCACTTCTGGTGTTAAATGTTCATTAGAAGTTAAAGTTTCCTCTTTGAGGATTTGTTTTTGCATTATTACTCCATTACAATAACATTACTTGAAAATGGTCTCAAAACAACAATTTTATCATTTATCGCAATAACTTCTGGGACAATTTATCGTCTGGTAAAAACAGTTGTTGTGACAGGCCTACAACTACTATTTTAATACTCAGTTATTCTGAATACTTCATTGATTTTATAGATAACCAACACACAAAATACAATTATAAGCCACACAAACAAAATAACATATGGTATTCCAAAATATGCCAATAAAATACATGTAGAGTGCTTATTATTTTAGTTCATCAGGCTAACTGGTTGACAAATATAAAATACACTTCCTTGGTTAGTCAAGGTACAGAAAATCTTGTTTTCTCCAGGTGGAGCAAATTTCCTAATTCTCTCAACCACATTTGAAAAGAAGAGCGATATGAAATCTAAAATCAATTATTTTATCAATTATTCCGACAATTAATATAATAAAAAAAATTTGCACATTGTGCAGATTTCTCATTTAAGCCTTTTTATACAGTATTAGAAGTACATTAAATGGTCCAAATAAATAATTAATTTTCTTCATTAAATAAGAAAATAAACATTTTATTGCACAAAATGCAACAACACAGCGTTCCTTTAGTTAATGCTTTATTGATAAAAGTCAAACAATATGGAAAAAGCTCAGCCGTTTCTGACTGACTTATCAATGCAGTGTAGGGCTAATCTGTTGATTTTTTTAAAATAATTTTTTTAAAAATAAATAATTGAATTTTATCTGGGAGAATCTAAATCTGCAACTTGTGTGGAACATAAATATAAGTTATAATTATTATTGCTACTACTCCTACTACTTTATAGGCAAAATGTATATATGTTTGAACAGTTTTGACTTAATTTCTGCTTTGAATATGCTGTTCCTTCACCAAATGACCTCTTTTGAGTCTTTATGCTCCAGTTAACGATTAACTTTACAAAATATTACATACCGTATTTTGAATAAAACAATTATTTTTAGTCCACCTTTTTGGCACATTTAACTAGAAAGAGCAGCTTTGATTCTGAACACACCAACATATTTGTTACAACTCAAAATTTACTGTTTATATGGAGTAAGATGACTGTCAAAAGTGTGTGTGCATGATTATTATTCAGATGTGTGAAAATAGAGTCACGTTCATGTCAGCTATGTTTTCTTGGCCCGCTACAGGCCCAGTGTCATGAAGAGATACTGTCAGGAAGTCTCTTCCAACAAGTTTACATCCTCAGAGGACAAAGAAAGACTAAACACAAGTGAAGGAAAGTTTTTCAGAAGAGAAAAACAAACCGAGGCACGACAAAGGTTGCAAACTCATATGAAAAAGTATTTGTCTGCTAATAACTTCTTTTTCGTTTGCTGTTTTCTCACAAAGTCAGTCATCAGGTATTCACACAAACAGGAAATGGCACGCATTACTCTGGAGAAATTGTTTTAAATTAGCAATGATAATGACATTGAGAAAACACTAATGGGAGCTTGGACACTTTCCTCTCACTCTCCAAGCTTGTTTTGTTATCAATGCCGTGGGAGCAACAGCAGCTGTGTATACACAAAAATGAAATCAATAAATGCAAACTCGTCACTGTAGAAACCAAGGATTGGTTATTCTGTGCAAGAATAAAAATGCTATTTTTTCAATTATAAGCTACTTTTGGTGGTTCTGCATTGTGTGCCATGAATTTCTCACCTGCAGGAAATCCACCACCACACCTTCGCACTGATCTTTGGCCAGCGACGGCCTTCGCAGGGAGCGAAGTTCTGGTAGTCTCATCTTCAGCCGGCGGTTCTGACCTGCAAGGGGAAAACTTACAACTTCAGATTCAGATACAAATGTCTGAATACTAACATTAATTTATTAATTTTGCTTGAAAAAGGGTTATCTCTTAAGATAAACGTTTGCTTTTCTACCTTGTAGGGATCTGATAAGCAAGCGGCAATTTTCTTAAAAAAACCATAAGTTTTCTCTTATATTAACAGGGCAGATGGTCTTTTCACAACATAGGGAGTTAATGTTTTCATAATATGCTTAATTTAAAACACATTACATTTCAACATTATTCTGTGTTAGCTGTGTCCAGGGATGAAAGTAGTTTTAAATTCTTGGGGACCAAAGAATGGTCCCCCAAGTAGCTATTCTATGACCAAAAAAAATTATAATATATAAATATAATTATATATATATATATTATATATATATATATATATATAATGTTATATATATATACAGTATATATATATATATATATATATATATATATATATATATATATATATTATATATATATATATATATACACATATATATTTCTTCTTTGTCTGCTTTGGAGTTTCTGTCATGATTAATTTTTTTGTGAAGCGATAAAAGCTGGTATCTCTTGCATTGTTACTGAATACAGCTGTATTTCCTCCTTCAACCCTCTGGCTGTAATGTTGCGACCTTGAGATGCCATGAGACCTAAAACCTGAACATCATGGCATGGAGTCATCCCAGTTTTCCATGTCTGGCATATAACCATTCATTTTATCTTTTAAACTGGTTCTATTGATCCTGTGTCCAGACAGAGGGATAATCAGTAGCCCAGCATCATGACCTGTTTGTTCTGAAGATCCTTCAGCTTCATCTTCCTAACATGGCGCCTCCTCATCCTGACTCTCATACTGACAGGAGGAACCACAGAGTCTGTTAGGTTAAAGTTCATCTTCTGAAGTTGGGATATTTTTCCTCCAACAGGTTCCAGATGAATCACCTCAAACCAGATGTTGGACTGGATTTTATTTCACTGTCATTTGTGAATGTTAGAGTCTCATTTTCAACAGTGGAGCTATAAAGGTTGAAAAATTTTATTATTTTGGAGAAAGTCTCGTCAGCATCAATATTTCCCCCAAATAAGAGGCAAAAAAAACCCCGAACTTGTTTGATAAAGGAAAAGCCTCTCAGACTCTGAGCCCGACAGCACAAAAAATATTTTTTATATTAGACAATTAATTTAATTTCCCACAATTATCGCGGTAGAAGCCATTTGTTTGTTAAATACTTCATGAAACCCGTGTTTGATGTTTGTTGTCAGATGACATATAGTCACAGACTAACGAGATTATTAGTCCAAGTTTGTCGTTTTTTGAACGCTCAGAAACTACAGCGGCTGTAAAGAGCCAAGACAAAGGTAAACAAAGAGAAAACAACCTGAACAGGTGATCGACTCTAAACCACTCCTACCTTTTTACTCTCCGTCTCTCTGTCATTTAAACACAGCCGTTGCCATGGCAACCTCCTGTCGCGCTCCACAGGCAGACCAGAGTTGTCGTTAAAAACAAAACATCCAGTCCGGTACGATGTTGGGTTTGCAGGCTTGATATTTATTTTGCAATCATTAAGCCTCTCATGAGCACAGCGCTGGTTGATTAGTTCATTTTTAACTCCTGCTCTGCTCCTTATTTTGGTAATGGAACCGAAACGCACAGAATTGCGCCAACACTTTGTTGAAACAATAATCACTGAGATTATTATTTTTGTTGGGTCATTAATTTGAAAACGTTTTGTTGACTTTTTTGTTGTTGTGGTTGTTCTTAATAAAGTACTGAACGTTTTGATAAGCCAATCAGAGGAGGACCTGCTGCTCTCAGTTTGTCTCCTAATGCCGAGATCGACTCAAAACCTTCCGCGATCGACATGTTGGATCGCTGCTCTAGTAAAGCACGAAGAGTTCAGAAACAGTATGAAATGGGGGGAAAAGTATTCATTCAACTAATTAAGTGGTGTTTTAGATTATTCTTGAAAAATTAATCAGTCACGGCTGATTAGTGGATGAACTCACGGCTACACAGCGAACCTGTTGATTTCTTACAACCCCGAACCCCTTTACCTTCACCCCTGTGTCAAATACAGACGGATTAAACTGTGTTTTTCACATCCTTCATGATTGAGGATGTTATCATGTTACAATTTTTATCTGCTTTATATTCTCTCCTCCGCAGCACATCAGTAATTTCAAGTTGAGAAGTTGAAACTCGGCTGAAAGTGAAACTTAAGAACTTTATCGAGTGTTTATATTCCAAAACAGAACCGCATAAAGGGCATTTAACATCCCACACCGGACTCCGTGTGGACCGTCTCTCTTTTCTACTCTGGGATGCGCCGCCATCTTGAATTCGGTATCAACAGGTTAAGGGTGACCACCGGCGCCCTCTGCTGGATGGCGGCCAAACTACAACACCAAAACACGGGATGTCAAAACGTTTTGACCCGAGGGTAAAAATACCGAAGTTGAAAGTATTCAAAAGTCAAATATTTTCTTTTTTTCTCCCATCCAATAAAATATAAATAAATAAATAAATGATAGGATTTTTTTCCCACCTATTTGTCTGAAAAACAATAAACAAAACAGAAAATATTTTACCTTTGCCTTAATGTTTACAATTATTTAATGTTATAGATTTATGATCATTTTCCATTTTTTAAGTCTATAAAATGTTAGTTTTTTCTTCCACAATCTTTACTGTATTAAACTAGCTCTAATAGATGGGGTTTGCCCAAATGCTTGAGGCACAATTTATGGAATAAAAAGGCTAACTAAAGAAAGAAAAATCGGTGTTGTACTTAACATTTTCCATTTAAGAATATATAAACTTTCCACAAATAAATTGAATTACAATAAGTCTCTGAGGGCGAAATTTGCATCATTCTTGAATTTGAGGAGAGGGGTCACACCAAAATGAATCAGAAAGGTCATAAACCTCTGTACTAAGCAGACCTTATTAGATCATCCATTGTAGCTATTTTTAATCTAATAAACCATTAATTGACAATTAATCATAAGTCGATTAACTGTTTGCTCCCCTACTACCTTGTCAAAGTTTAAAAACTACAGGCGTCACTCCATATAGTCATGATTAATGATTAAAGACAGATTTTTAATTTATAATCAAATGGTGCGGTTTTTAAATCTGGAAGTGTATTTACAGTAAAGCCATCCTTGGGTGACTCTCTGCCTTAAGCCTGACTTCTTGAGTGAAGGGTCGATGAGCTCCTGGAAGTCGAGGATGAACATTATCACATGGCCTTCCTCGTTCTTGACCGGTACGATGTCCACTCGGCAGGGTCGGCAAATCCCTGCAAACAGCGAAGAGCTTTAAAAATATACTTATAATGAGAAGGGGGCACCCGGATTTGAACCGGGGACCTCTTGATCTGCAGTCAAATGCTCTACCACTGAGCTACACCCCCTACATACAGATAGCTGCTGAAGTCTGTGGGAAAAAATCGAGAAGGGAGATAAAGGGCAGGTAAAAATCAGTCAGACCCAAAAATAGAAATACAGAAATCACACAGATCCGACACTTGACCAAGCCTGCAAACAGATTGTCAGCGTCTGTTCGACAAACCAGGGTTCAGCCTGGAGATTAAAAACGGAAGAGTCAGTTTCATTTCTGAATCATGTTGCATGTTCCCTCATTTCCCTCTCGATCAGGCTGGGAGCGCAGCGGGAAGCAGGAGGCAAAACAAATAGATGCTCAGGGGATTTGAGCCGAGCCGAGCCTGGCACAATGAACTCATTTCCATGACAACAACACACCAGACAGAGATGCCGAAAGGAGAGCGCTGGGCAAAAGTTTTGAGTCATCCCTAAGTCACAAAGAGACGGTTTATTCCAGCTTCTGTCGCTGATTTTACAAAAACAATACTGGACTCAGTTTAAAGGACAGCAAAGCTTTTAAAAACTATTTAGTCAAAGTATTTGATATTGTAGACCAGGGATGTGAAACTCATTTTCATTTGGGCCATATCAAGATTATCACTGTTCTGTGGTGTCACAGGGTTTCAGCACAACCCTCATATGGAGGACTTGGTCCTTGACGCAACTGTCGCTGGTTTGATTCCCAGCCTGGTGACCTTCCCCTTCTCTCATTACCCACCTTAATGTGAAATAAAGGCCAATAAACCCTTTAAAAAAAGATTATGAATGTTCTTAAAGAGTCAGTTGTACCAGAATATATTAATGAAACACATTAAAATTACTTAAACCCAGGTATTTGACAATTTTTGTGGAAAATATGCCTTACTGTGAAAAACTGTGGGGATCTGTTGATTTTAAATATACATTTAGTTGAAAAGTTTAACAGGTTAAACTTGCTGTAATATATTATAATCATGATTAATCACGCTGTATATAAAAATGATTAATTATAATTAATTATGATTAAACAGGCTGTAATTTATTGTGATTAATTATAATTATTAAAGATCAATCATGCTGTAATTAATCACATTGAATCACAATAATCATGACTGATCAAGATCAACCACACTAATAGTGATTAATCACATTAATCAGGATTGATCACTATGCCTAACTTTGTAAGTTTGAAATATAAACATGTTCATATATTGCATCCAACCAATTAAAATTCAAGCAATTAATAATTTTCTTATAGCAGACAGCAGATAATGTCATCTATCAATACTCAAAAACAACTAAAGGAAACTTTCTCTGCCATTCATGCATACAGTAATAGCAAACCTGTTCAGCGAACAACTGACACGTACGATTTTATGTTTTAGTTCTTGTGCACTCCACCCCTTTCTGATGATACCCTGGGCAACTGCCCACACAGCCCATATAAAAACAAACATAACTACATGCACGTTTTAAAAAAAAAAGTTTTATTCCCTGACGATCAGGTTTCCAGGTTTTTCGGGAGGGTTTAAAGGAAGCCATTTTGTTTTAAATGTTGATTTAGAAACATTCCTCTCCATTAATTTTCTATGGAACCTACTTATATATAAAATGATAATTTGTGCATTGAGATTTACATTTATGTCCTAATTGAAGAAGATTGCTCAGTATTATTTTCTACTCTATCCTACTTTTAAATTATTTTGAACCTGTTTAACTATAATCTGTTTGATGTGTTTTTATTATATGTTGTTTTTAACTTCTTTGTACAAGTAATTTGAGTTGTTTCTAACTGAAAGGTGCTATTTAAGTAAAGTTATCTTTCCTTGCCTTTCTATGTCCTGAACATGATTATCTGAGAGGCCAGCGGAATGATCAACAAGTTTTAAGAGGGGGCTATGGGTCCCTTTGGTCCCCCTTTTGGGAGCGCCACTGGATGTGGGGCTCACTTCTGTATTTTCAACCAAACAATAAAAAAAAATGTTAGTAAGATAAACATTTGCCTTGCAAAGAAGACATGCTGGAAGTTTTGTTTTCAGAGAACCTGCAGGGTTTTACTGAATCTGTTCACGTCTCTGTAACTTTGGGCCTTTAAGCATGTTATTGTTAAGATTGTTTATGTTCTGATACGAGAGGCCGCCTTCTGACTCATTTCATCCCCCCAGGCCTGTTTTTGTCTCCCATTCCTCACCTTCCTTGGAGTAGTAGAGGATTTCCACCTTGCGCTCCTCGGACCCAAGCAGGGCCTGCGCTAACTGGGCCAGGGCGCTCTTCATGGTACCAGGACCAACCAAGAACTGGCAGGTGCAGGGCTGCTGCATGATCTCGGCCCGGGTGAAGCCGAACATCTGGCAGAAACCTTCATTGCAGTAAATGATCCCACAGTTCTTCATCTGGGCATTGGCGATCAGAAACTTGCGATCTGGAAATGCGGAAAAGGGGTCAAACAAGGTCACGGTTATTCCTGGAAGTAGCACAGTTGCAACAGAAACATCTATAGATAGGGTGTGATTGAATCAGCCTAGTGGTCAGGGTGGATTCATTTTCCAGTACAGCTTTTCAATGAACTGGTTCTCCTCATCTTCAGCTGACAATAAGCTAAAGTGGAGCTGATGTCGTCCGGTTTTCCATGGCGCTAACGCTATTAGCGTCCCGGTTCCTTCCAGGGGATTTAACAAGGAACAGGTGGCCACTTTAATTGAAACACTATTGTAACATTTTTTCTCAGGTAATGAGTTTAAACCTTTTTGCTGACATTTTTTAATTACATAAAGTTGCTTTCTTATTTGTCTATCTTATTTAAGTCTTGTTATGTCTACAAGTTAAACCAATTTCATCTTTATTTAAAATCTTTGTCTCAGTTTACAGTAAAACTCAATTATCATTTTGTTGTTTAGTGTGCTAGATGTTTTTATTTTGTTTATTCATAACTATGCATGTTGCAATAAATCATATAAATGTTATTTGCATGATAAATTAAAACAAACTCAATAATTTCCATTTGCATGGTTATGTCTTTACCAAAACTAATAAAGTAGCATAGTTTTGGCTATGGTTCAAATTCAGTTTAAAAAAAGTCTAATATTAAACACTTTTGCTGATTGATTAATAATTGGTTAATAATCAACAGATCAGTCCTACATTATTTAAGTTAAGTCTAGCAGAACGTATTGATCTTTTCATATTAGAAGTATTTTTTTATGTCTCGTTTTCTGTAAAGTATTAACTAAATACTTTTTACTGCATTTTAGGTAATCAAATATTTTATTAACAAAAGGAATTGGAATTGTTCATTTGAGTCTTTTAATGTATTTCTAATATTGTATAAAATGTGTTTTAGTTGTTTTTATGGAAAATCTGAATAATGAGCCAATTTTTAATCCAATTAATAGATTAATCGTCAGAATTATAGCTGGAATAATCAGTTACTAAAGTCTGTTGAATGATCAAATAAATGTGGTTTGCCTTGTCACTTGCAGACACAAATATTAAACAAATTTGTCTGAATAGAGAAGTAATCGACCTCACTGCAGCTACACTACAAGCATTTCTCTTTATGTTTTCTTCCTCCACACGTCTCTGTATGCACAAACCCCCTGCTGTGTCTCTTCGGCAGTAAATGACCCCTTCCTGGAGAGGTCACACAACACCATCGATTATCTCCGTCCCTCAGGGAAAAAACTGTTTCAGCTGCTGCAAAACCTGTCAAACTCTTAAAGCTAGGGCTGGAGTCATTATTTAGATTAATCGTAATTAATCGATTATTGAAGTAATTGTCGACTAGCAATCAATTAATTGTTATCTGGAGTACACAGACTGATAAAAACGGCTATTTGTTAAGAAAAACAACACATTCAGAGCAGTAATTAAGTCAAAACTGTACAAATTATACATATTTTGTGTTTAAGATTAAAAAATAACTTTATAAATGTATTTATAACGTTATTATTTTTTATTTTTTTAAGACTTATAAGTTCTACCCAAATTGTAACTAGCTTCACTCAGTTACAATTTAGTGAAAATCTATTAAACATCTTTTGCTGGTTGGTTAATCCAGAAAAAAAAATCAATGTTAAGTCAGAAAGACACTGAACTTCACGTTTTTAAATCAGAAGTATTTAGCTGGAGATGCATCTTTTGCTACAAATGATCAAGAATTCACTAAAGGAATATGCAGCTGCATTTTAGACAATAACAAATTTATTTTCTGATTTATCAATTATTAATTATTAGAAAAACTTCAAATGAAAAATCTGCAGAATGTGCCAAATTTTTATCTGATAGTTTGACTAATCGTCAAAAATAATCAATCTTCGATTAATCAATATCTGAAATAATCGGTTGCAGGCAGTTCTATTACAAATTATCAAGTACACACTAAAGTAAAGCTATGTCATTACACTTTAGACAATGAATTCTTTACTTTTTTAGTTAAAAAAGGTACTGAATTAACATTTTCAATGTATTTTTAATATTTTATTAAAGTGTAAAATCTGCAAAATGTGCCAGGTTTTCTCAAACTGTTCAATTAATCATCAAAACTAATCGATTAGTTGATATCTAAAATAACTGGTTATCAAGCGCAACACTAAAGGAATGCTATGTTATTGCATTTTAGGCAATAAATTCTTTACTTTTTTTATTTAAAAAAGGAACTGAATTTACATTTTCAATGTATTTTTAATATTTTATGAAAAAGGCGTAAGTGTAAAATCTGCAAAATGTGCCAGTTTTTTCTCCAAATGTTCGATTACTTGTCAAAACTAGTCTATTAGTTGATATCTGAAAAAATTGTTTATCAAGCACACATTATTGCATTTTAGGCAATAAAATTTTTATTTTCTGATTTAAAAAGGAATTGAATTTACATTTTTAATGTACAAGTGGAACATATTCAGAATGTGCCAATTTGTTATCCGATTAATCAATTAATCATCGTTAGCTGCAGCTCTAGCTGTTCAAACATAAACAATATCCAACACTTATTAGTCGCTGTTACCCATCTCGCTCAATAAAACGCAACATGAAGATAAATTGGGACAAATTCATCTACTAAAGGAGTTAAATGAACTCGTGGAACTGATGTATTTTTAATATTTTATGAATAAAGCTTAAGTGTAAAATCTGCAAAATGTGCCAGGTTTTGTCCAACTGTTCGAATAATCGTCAAAACTAGTCTATTAGTTGATATCTGAAAAAATTGTTTATCAAGCACACATTATTGCATTTTAGGCAATAAAATTTTTATTTTCTGATTTAAAAAGGAATTGAATTTACATTTTTAATGTACAAGTGGAACATATTCAGAATGTGCCAATTTGTTATCCGATTAATCAATTAATCATCGTTAGCTGCAGCTCTAGCTGTTCAAACATAAACAATATCCAACACTTATTAGTCGCTGTTACCCATCTCGCTCAATAAAACGCAACATGAAGATAAATTGGGACAAATTCATCTACTAAAGGAGTTAAATGAACTCGTGGAACTGATGTATTTTTAATATTTTATGAATAAAGCTTAAGTGTAAAATCTGCAAAATGTGCCAGGTTTTGTCCAACTGTTCGAATAATCGTCAAAACTAGTCTATTAGTTGATATCTGAAAAAATTGTTTATCAAGCACACATTATTATTGCATTTTAGGCAATAAAATTTTTATTTTCTGATTTAAAAAGGAATTGAATTTACATTTTTAATGTACAAGTGGAACATATTCAGAATGTGCCAATTTGTTATCCGATTAATCAATTAATCATCGTTAGCTGCAGCTCTAGCTGTTCAAACATAAACAATATCCAACACTTATTAGTCGCTGTTACCCATCTCGCTCAATAAAACGCAACATGAAGATAAATTGGGACAAATTCATCTACTAAAGGAGTTAAATGAACTCGTGGAACTGATGTATTTTAATATTTATGAAAAAAGCTTAAGTGTAAAATCTGCAAATGTGCCAGGTTTTGTCCAACTGTTCGAATAATCGTCAAAACTAGTCTATTAGTTGATATCTGAAAAAATGTTTATCAAGCACACATTATTATTGCATTTTAGGCAATAAATTTTATTTCTGATTTAAAAAGAATTGATTTACATTTTTAATGTACAAGTGAACATATTCAGAATGTGCCATTTGTTATCCGATTAATCAATTAATCATCGTTAGCTGCAGCTCTAGCTGTTCAAACATAAACAATATCCAACACTTATTAGTCGCTGTTACCCATCTCGCTCAATAAAACGCAACATGAAGATAAATTGGGACAAATTCATCTACTAAAGGAGTTAATGAATCGTGGAAGATGCACAAATAAACTGAGCGGCTTCAAACTGCGTCTTTTATCGCATCTTTGGTGGATCCCACGCAGATGAGAGCGCAGCGGGGGCAGTTTTCTCTTTAAAGGAAACGTGTGGTGGACAGCACATCCTGTCCAGTGTCATTATCCGGGGCTCACGCCGATCGTCACGGCGTTGCTTAGCAGCGCCACTGTTGCACGTGCGCTCACCTGCCCTGCACATGCGCACGCACTTTTAGGGACACAGTTCAGGCGTTACATAATAGACTTTTCCCTCAAAAGGAGCCTCCAAGAATCAGACGTGACCAAAGGCGGAGAGTCAGAGGGAGTTTGAAGGTATAAGACCAGATAAATGGGAGGTTTAGGTTCACTTTACATGCAACATCTGTCCTTTTGCAAAGTCCTGAATGTAGGGGAAGATTTTCTGTCGTCTCTCCATGTAAAAAAAAAAAAAAGGAAAATGGGGCATTTTGAGAGGCAGGGGAGCAGATATAGCACTTTGAGGTGTGTGTAGACACTTTATATGCGGATTTTCAATGCAAAAAACAAGAAAATTAACTCAAATTGATTATTACGTCATGGTTTTGCGGCGCCCCTATTAGTGCATACTCACTATTTTTGCGCTACTACACTCAGGTGTAATTAAACTGCAGCATAAAACATACGTTTAAAAAAGGGAACCTACCAGGCAATAAAATAAAAAAAAAAATCAGCAGAATGAAAACAAAAACGAATGGAAAACTTCATGCTAAACAAGTTTGTGAAGGATTAACTTGATTTTTACAGTTTTTTTTTCTTTTAGGAAAGAACAACAGGCTTGCAGAATATTATTACGTGCGCTTCATTTAAGTCAAATTTTCTTCAGCAGATTAATAAACTGTATTTGCACTTACTTCGTTCGTCGAATTTCTTGATGATTGTGTCCAAATACGTGTTTTGCAGCGCAACATGACCGCGTCTTACAGGCATGTTGACGCATGAACTTCACCGGTTTAAAACAACCACGCACATTAAAAAAACAAAACAAAACAAAAAACAAACAACAACAACAGCGAGGGTTTAAAAAAAATAAACAGAAAAATGCTGGGTTCAGGTCGGAGTTAATAAACAAGCAGGTTCTGATGCGATGGAAGAGGATGGAGAGGAGGGCTGGTTACCCCGGCGATGGCAGATGCAGGGGGGGGGGAAACTGGAAAAAGTTCACTTTAATGCTGCAGCAGTCAGGTTGGAGACAGTCGGTAGATAAACACCAGGATGATTCAGAAGAAACGAGGAAACCTGTTGAAGGAGAAAGTTGTGAAGCGCGTTAAAAAAAAAAAAAGCCGGTTTGGGTTTTAATCCCACTCAGGTTTGAGCGCTGCGCGATAAGGATGCAGAGGAGGAGGATGAAGGTCCGGTTTTCCAGATGTACTGATCCGCTCCTCTTCCCCGTCACCCCAAGCTGCACAGATCTGACTCTCAGCCACAGCGGAAACTGTCAGTTAGCCTTCAAAATAAAACTCTCCACCTCTTTCTGGCCAAAATGTTACAAAGATTTAATATTAAATCATTCTGAAACATTTTAACTGTCAAGGTTTAAAAACATCCCTGTTTATTTAGGTGCTGCTAATTACTATTTATTTATTTTATATGATAGACTAACACAAGCAGAAATTGTAAACTGAGAGGAAAATTACACTGCAAAAACAAAATCTTACAAAGTATTTCTGTCTAGTTTGAAGTAATACAAAAAAACAACTCAAGTACGTTTTTAGAAAAATATAGGAGCTTCTTTTGACTCAATAATTCCTTAAAATTAATTACAAAAAAGTTTTAGCTCCATTTGTAGGTTTTACTTTGTACTTTAACATGGCAAAAATGTGAAATAATCTGCCGGTGGAACGAGAACGTTTTCATCAATATTGAGGAATTATTCACTTGAAATAAGCTCCCGTATATTGCAGAAAAGTTACTTTGAGTTCTTTTTGTCTTATTTCTAGTGTGCTGAGATTTTAGCACTAAAACGTAAATAAAAAAAATACTTGGTGCAATTTTGTGTTTTTGCAGTGTAGATGCTTTTCCAAACACTTTCCAAACAAAATCAGCCTGAGGTAATACTTTCCAGAAGCGTCTTTCCACATTTTTGATTAAAACATGTTTGTTTTACAATCAGTGGGTAGAAAATCCAGAAATTTACTCAAGTAAGAGTAGAGATACTTCATAATAAAATTACTGAAGTAAAAATAAAATGTACAAAATACTCCTAAAAGTAAAATTTTCCAAAATAAGTTACTCAAGTAAATATAATTGAGTAAATGTAATCCAACACCAGTTATATTTACATCTGATTAGACTATCAATCATGTAATATTTAAAAATTACATCATCAGATGGATCAAAATCATTATTATTCAAGTTTTATCAACCTGTTTTTGTCAAAACCAGTGAATAGGACCAGTCATAATAATCAAAAATAAAAAAAATCACGCACAAGAAAATGTTCCAAATCAGTTTCTTTAAAAAAAAAAAAAAAAAAAAAACATATAAAGCTTCAACAAAGAGTGCAGATGTGTGTTTGCATCTGGTGATTTTTTTGGTTAAATCCAGAAATTTTACTCAAGTAAGAATAGAAATACTTCATAATAAAACTACACAGTAAAAAGTGCTGGGTTAAAAATAACCCAATTCATAACCCAGTGCTGGGTCATATATGGACCGACCCAACGCTGGGTTGTTTTAACCCAACTGGGTTGGGTTGATGGTTTGACCAGCACATTGGGTCATGGCAACTAACCAAACGTTGGTTAAATTGACCCAATGTTTGGTTGAAACTCATAAATGGTAAAAGGATTGAACCTTTATAGCACTTTATCCAATCATTTTGACCACTCAAAGTGCTTTACACTGGAGTCACATTCACCCATTCACACTCAAACACTCACACATTCACACTCATACGCAGATCAGTGGGCAATTTGAGGTTGAGGGCAGGGGCGGAGCTATAGGGGGGCGTTTGCCCCCCCGAACTGGGTGAATGGGGGCCCGGGTCTGGAGGAGCCAGGGAGGGAAGAATGGATTCAAGTCGCTCGAATGTCTGATTATAGACCGAGAAATTGAGAAAGTGCGCCCCCGCCTGTTGAGAAAGGTGTATTCCAACCCCCAACTCCCCATAAAAATAATAAATATCAAACGTGTTTGAAATACATTCTATTTATTTATAAAATCCTATTCACGTTGAAACTTTATCTTCTTTTTACTTATCATGTCTTATTTCAAAGTAGAGGAGAAGCCCAATATGCAGCCATGTTGAAAATGGAGGCTTGTGAAGAGGGGCGTGGCTTCTTCCAGGTTTAATCTTTAACCCAACCGATTGGTTAAATCTACCCAACACCTAACCCAACAGAAAGAAGAGTTCAAGCTGTAGACCTGTGGTAAATTTCTGACCCAACTCTTGAGTTATGAATTTTGACCCAATATTTGGTCAAACTAATCCAACCAATGACCCAACAGCTTCAACCCAGAAATTGGGTTGTGAAAATAACCCAGCATTTTTAGAGTAAAACGTACAAATACTCCTAAAAGTAAAAATTACTCAAGCAAAAGTAATGGATTAAATGTAAATAGTTACCTTCCAACTCTGACTTTACTTCATATTAATTTCTTTAAACAGCTCATAAAAAGTAATAACACCATATGAGTTTATTAACGTTTTCTTTGGAAATCTATCCTCTAAGGCTTTTGTTTTGAAACATCCCGACCGGCAGTTGCGCTCACCTTTCCGGCGGTTAACTTTCCGCAGTCTGACAGTGACGGAGCGCAGATCCTGATCCGTCAACTCTCCTTCACTCCACATCACAAAGCGCTCAAAATAGAAACATCCTGCGGGTGAAGTCGCACCGCTGACATACCGCGCCAGCCTCAGTTACGATAAGCTTGCGTCTAAAATGCTTTTTCTCATTTAATTTTTTTAAAACATCTACTGTTGCTGCTGAAATAAACCCGCCGAAACAAAACGGAATCAGAAACAAACAAAAACAAAACAAACAAAAAAAAAAACAAGCAATAAAGCTCGGAGTAAATTCACACAAACTCTGCTTAACTCATCGTTGTCTAGATAAAAAAAAAAAAGAATTGTGATCCGGCTTTGACAGCTTGATTTTTAACGTAGAGCTCAGTTTTATAAATAAACGCCTGAAGTTCTGCCTCAGCTTGGACAGCAGACACATACCTGGCAGTTGGAGAGTCTTCAGACACAAAGCAGACATTTAGGCTCAGCTGAAGGTCAACCAGGGAAGTGGCTTCTTGAAAAATCCGGCGAACATTACTCGGTTTGTTTGGGACAATCTGCCACGAAGGAGTTTCAATGGCCAACCAAACAGAAAAACGTTCACAGCTCAGAGGTATTTCAACATTGACTGGGAATCAGAATCTCACCCAGTTTTATCTAGTTTCTGGTGGAAATAGTAGAAATATGAGAAAAATAACTTAAAAGTAACTTTTCAGGAGGTTGTTTTAGTCAGTTCATTAGTATTGATTTAACAAAGTAAAATCAGACGGAAAAAATGTCTTAATATAATTGAAATTATCTAGAGATACACGATATATCAGCACCAAGATCGTTATATCGGTATTGACCCTTTAAAATAAAACTGGACCAATATGAACTACTGATATTTATTTTCATCTGTTTGAGGTATTTTTTTCCTCAAAGGTGTAAAAAAAGCAAAAATTTATTAAGATTTTGTGTTTTGCAGTGTGTAGACCTTGACAAGTACACACAAATTTCAGAATAATAAGCTTAAAATCTAAAAAAAGCATTGTATTTAAAAAAGTGACAGCATTAGATGATGATAAATGAAACGTTTACTTGGTAAGATTTTGTGTTTTTTGCAGTGTACAACTTTTCAACAAAAAATATGAGTTTGTTCTTAGTTGACACTGGGCTGATATGAACAACTGATATTTATTTTCATCTGTTTGAGTGTTTTTTTTCCTCAAAGGTGTTGAAACGGTAGTGGAATATAAAATATTAAATATTGTCATGGGACATAACAGCAATATTTGTAACAGATATCGATATCAACCTGAACTTTCATATCACCACATCCCTAAAATTATCTAGCAGTACTTTTTCTCTTGGTTATTAAGGAATTATACTTAAAACAAACTCATATTTTGCGGAAAAGTGTACCAAGATATTTTCATGGAGACTAAACCACAAATACTTGAAGATATTGTGTTTTTGCTGTGAACTACTGGACAATTCTCCCCATTTGTGCATAGTTTTATAGACAATATGTTTACTTGGTAAGGTTTTGTGTTTTTGCAGTGTATAAACAATAATTCTTAACATTTCAGAATAATAGAAAATCTTTCCTCAAACTCTTTTGTTTTGAAAAATCCCAACCAGCAGTTGTTTTAATCTTAATAAGATTACTCAGGTAAAAGTAAAAAAAAAATACAGCATAGTAAAAGTACTCCTAAAAATATATATTTTAAAAATATAATTGAGTAAATGAAACTAGTTACTACACAACTCTAATTATATTTGCATCTGTAGCTATTATTTTCACAATTTGTGAATAAGACAAATGAGCATTATGTTTAGGATTTTGCAATTAACCAAGTTTTTATTTTAATTTGGAAAATGAATCCAAATGAATCACTAACCACTCTAAATGTGTGAACGTTGCTGCCATGCAGAGTGAAGGTAAAGTTGTAAAAAGCCATCTTCCCACTTCAGCAGTGACAGCATTGGATGAAGTGTCCAGAGATTACAGAAACTGTGGCTGGAGAGGAGGAGGCGGTTCGGTTGATCTGGGTTTCGTCTCGCCAGAACTTGATGAAATGGTGGTTAAAATTAGCCAAAGAGCCCGCGTGCCTTTCCACGAGCCGCGGTGTGAGCGGCGAGTGACGTGGGAACAAAAGGGCAACGAACGGGACTGAAACACCGCCTGACCCGCTGCACCTGCTGCAACTAAGGCTGTGTTCACACTGCAGCCTGAAGCGACCCAACTCCTGTATCAAAGATTCAAGTCCTGTTGTTCTAGTTCATTGACCTTCATAGGCTTTAGTTAAATCTCTGTTTAACAAGGACTCCAACCTTTATAGCCTTTAGTTAAATATCTGTTTAACAAGGACTCTAACCTTCATAGCCTTTAGTTAAATCTCTGTTCAACAAGGACTCTAACCTTTATAGCCTTTAGTTAAATCTCTGGTTAACAAGGACTCTAACCCTTTAGCCTTTAGCTAAATATCTGTTTAACAAGGACTCTAACCTTCATAGCCTTTAGTTAAATCTCTGTTTAACAAGGACTCCAACCTTTATAGCCTTTAGTTAAATATCTGTTTAACAAGGACTCTAACCTTCATAGCCTTTAGTTAAATCTCTGTTTAACAAGGACTCCAACCTTTATAGCCTTTAGTTAAATATCTGTTTAACAAGGACTCTAACCTTCATAGCCTTTAGTTAAATCTCTGTTTAACAAGGACTCTAACCTTTATAGCCTTTAGTTAAATCTCTGGTTAACAAGGACTCCAACCTTTATAGCCTTTAGTTAAATCTCTGTTTAACAAGGACTCCAACCTTTATAGCCTTTAGTTAAATCTCTGTTTAACAAGGACTCCAACCTTTATAGCCTTTAGTTAAATCTCTGTTTAACAAGGACTCTAACCCTTTAGCTTTTAGCTAAATATCTGTTTAACAAGGACTCTAACCTTCATAGCCTTTAGTTAAATCTCTGTTTAACAAGGACTCTAACCTTTATAGCCTTTAGTTAAATCTCTGTTTAACAAGGACTCTAACCCTTTAGCCTTTAGCTAAATATCTGTTTAACAAGGACTCTAACCTTCAAAGCCTTTAGTTAAATCTCTGTTTAACAAGGACTCTAACCTTTATAGCCTTTAGTAAAATCTCTGTTTAACAAGGACTCTAACCTTCAAAGCCTTCAGTTAAATCTCTGTTTAACAAGGACTCTAACCTTTATAGCCTTTAGTTAAATCTCTGTTTAACAAGGACTCTAACCCTTTAGCCTTTAGCTAAATATCTGTTTAACAAGGACTCTAAACTTCAAAGCCTTTAGTTAAATCTCTGTTTAACAAGGACTCTAACCCTTTAGCCTTTAGCTAAATATCTGTTTAACAAGGACTCTAACCTTCAAAGCCTTTAGTTAAATCTCTGATTAACAAGGACTCTAACCCTTTAGTTAGATCTCTGTTTAACAAGACCTCTAACCTTTATAGCCTTTAGTTAAATCTCTGTTTAACAAGGACTCTAACCTTTATAGCCTTTAGTAAAATCTCTGTTCAACAAGGACTCTAACCTTTATAGCCTTTAGTTCAATCTCTGTTTAACAAGGACTCTAACCTTTATAGCCTTTAGTTAAATCTCTGGTTAACAAGGACTCTAACCCTTTAGTTAGATCTCTGTTTAACAAGACCTCTAACCTTTATAGCCTTTAGTTAAATCTCTGTTCAACAAGGACTCTAACCTTTATAGCCTTTAGTTAAATCTCTGGTTAACAAGGACTCTAACCTTTAGGGACTCTAACCATCATGTCTGCAGCTACTGAAGCAAAAGTTTCAGTCATCTCGAGAGTTCATCAGCGAATCCACACAAGAGAGAAACCGTACAGCTGTGACCAATGTGGACGATGCTTCAGTCGGTCAGGAACTTTGAAAAACCATCTGAGAATCCATGATGGAGAAACAGCACAACCAGATCCATCACCATCTCCTGTATCATCTTGATGTTTCACCGACATAAATGGAAAAAAATAACTATTTTAAATAAATTTATTTTCATGCAACTTATGGTGTGAAATTTTTGTTCAGAGTTCCAGACTAAACCACAATATCATCTGAATTTACTGTGTTGTAAAATCTGGTTTTAACATAAATGTCACCACAGAATTGCTGGATGTTTTTCAAATGTTTAGCAGAAAAGGCTGAGAATTTTAGGACTCAGATTTTTATTTTAATCATCTTTTGTTCATCTGAAACCTTGATGGTTTCAGATGAACAAAAGCCTCCCGTAGGAGACATCCCAAACCGGTCCAGTTCCTCCGGCCGTGTTCGCCTTCCAAGGACGGATTCGTAAATCTAAAACTACTTCAACATTTCTGCTTGACCTATTTAAGGCCAACTAATTTATTAAAAATGAATCAAATACATTTTAAGGCCTTAATTTTTCACACATTAATTTAATACTTTTTAAGGTCTCTGACATGAAAGAAATATCACATTAATGTTACTTGGATTGGTTAAATTGACTTCTTGTGATCTGTGCGTACATGGCAGCTGTATCCACTTCACACCTACTGCAGAGAGATAACAGGAACGAAAACAAAATGCATGGAGTTAACCCCGACCCTTCCCGTCGTTGTGCAAGGAAACCCTTCTGGAAAGTTTTATCTGTTTGGAATTCCTTCAGCACCAACCTGAGACCCGGTTCTGTCCCCCTGATAAGAGAAACATGCTGGACTTTGTTACCCAGTCAGTTCATCATGCAGGGTTAGAATAATCTGCAGTTTTCCATTATAGCTATTTTTCTAAATCAGTTTGCAAGTTGTTTTTTATTAAATATTTCTCATTTTTAGTTTAGTTTTTATTAGTTTTATTATTTTATTAGTTTTTTTGGTTGATTTTTAGGAGCAGAATTAAAAAAAGGTCAGAGTTTTGTGTTTACTCCTGAAATAAAAATGAAATATCAAGAGCTTGAGACGATGACACAGAAAACATTTTTTAAAATGAATATTAAGGGATTATTTACTTAAATCATGCTCATTTATCTTGCAGAAAAGTTACTTGTAAGCTAGTTTTGTCTTAATCCAAGTGTAATAAGAAATTTGCAGTTAAAACTAGATCAAAACTACTGGGAAATACGTTTTTTGCAGTGCAGGAAGTGATATTTAGTTCACATATCATGTTAATTCACTTTATTTGTGATGTTTCTGTGCATCTTCTTGACACTGAAACCCGCCTGGAGGGCAAATTCAAACCCTGCACATATTATACTCATCTTTACTGAAATTATTCTGATATGTTGCCTGCATGTGTCAGCGGATATAAAAATCCCCAGGAGCCATCTGTCAGAGTGACGCATTTAAATACAAACACAGATAAAACATCTCCAGGAAAATAAGTATTTTATTGTTAGCATTGGTCAGAGCTAAATCTGCAAACATTTCTTAAGCAAAAAAAAAAAAATAGAAACATTAAACAAAAACTAAACAAGGGCAGAAAATACATCAAAGTGTGTTAGAAAGGAAAGGAGACAAAGTAGGAGGCCAGAATCACCCAGTCGGTGACCTTGGTGAGGGACAGAGGCGGCGCTCCGATCTCGGCAGCTCGTTTCAGTCGGCGTTCTCCAACCACAGCCAGCCATCTTCCCAACGCCAACATCCTCCAGAACTAAAACACCTAACGAGCTCTGCTGCTCTACTCATCATCCGCTATCTGGCCCAACGCCACAGAAACTGGCTGTCGCTTCTGAGCAGGAATCCCCCCCCTACGTAGGGCAAAGGTCGCGTTGGCTTCCACGCCTTCATCAGAGACCTGCCCGTCTTCATCTCGTCTGCAAGATGAGAGCCTGGTCCTCAAAAGACTGCAGCTTTTAAAACAGGAAAGAGATTAGAGCCACCAAAATAATAATAATAAAAAAAAATTAAAATTCAGATTTTGTTCCCCAGAGTTCTGACTTTAAACTCACAGTTCCGACTTTTTTCTCAGATTTTTTCACCTCAGAATTCAGACTTCTTTCGCAATTTTGACTTTCAAAATATATATTTAAAAAAAAATTCCCTCTCAAGATTCTGATTTATCTCAGAACTTTGATGTTAATCTCAGATTTCAACAATGTTATCCCTCAAAATTTTTTGTTCCTCAGAACTCAAATTCTTATTCCCCCCACCCTCTGAAATTTCTGACTTTAATTTCAGAATTCAAACTTTTTATCTCAAAATCATAAACCTGAGATTTTTTTCCTCAGAATTTTGACCTTTTCAGAATTCTGACTTGTTCTCACTTTTTTCCCTTAAAATTTTTACTTTAATTTCAGGATTACAACTTTTATCTCAAAATTCCCATATTTTAATTTCAGAATTCTGGCACTAATATCAGAATTTGGATATTTCTTTCCTCAGAATTCTGACTCTACGCTCAGAATTTTCTTTATTGTTAGAATTCTAATTCTGTCCATCTATGTCAAAATCCAAATTTAAAAAAACCCCAAACATTCTTAGGTGTATGTTAATTATGATGTTAGCGTATGAAAATAATTACATATCTGTTTCTTCCTTGTTATAGAATTTGTAAGCCTGCACTTTATCTGCACTGAAAACCTGTACCAAAATTATTTGGTAGATTTATAAGAAATTTTAAGACTAGAATTTCCTGATGGTGCAAAAACAATTTAAACAAATCTGATTCTGAGGGGGGGGGGAAGTCTTCTGTACAACAATGCTTGATTTATTATTTCTAACTCTTCTAATTAATTAAAAGGCACCGATCATTTTATTCACACAGAAATACTGTTAGGAGTCACTCTGCTTGAGACAATGCAAACTGGTGTAGAAAAAAAGGTGAAGAAACTCAATTATCAATTCAAGATGCAAAACTACAAATTATCAGAGAGAAAAACTCAAATTAATCTGCTGAAACCTCAGCTTTTTAGATGTCTAACAGAACAACATGCAAATATTGAGGTTTTTAAAGAGACGTGGATGAAACTCCTGGAGGAAATAAAAAATAGCACCAGGCGTAGGTAGAAGCAAACCGCTGGGATTCAGCTGTCGATCTGTCAAAACCTGCTGCCACATAAACTCACCTCCCGTTTCTCACCTAAAACCCAGTCTCAGTGTTTACGAACCGAGCGCTCCCTCCTGCCCGCCACGTTTCACATACACGTAACCACACATCAACCTCCACAACACTACAAATTATCAACACAATCTACATTTCAAGGCTTCCTCTATGGCAGATTACTGGGATCGATGCAAATAAAATCTCATTTTTCAACTACAGTAATGTTCTACATCTTAGCAGAATCGGTTACACGACTGCATCGACTTAAAAGTGGACATTTTAGTCTGAAAGTAATTGCAAGGGTGCTAAACTGATTAGTGCTAAACTGATCATACTGGAAATGAAGGAATATTTCATTCAGAAACATCAGAATGTGTTCGAGGACATAATGGAGAAATTCTTTGAAATTCAAGGAAGGTCTTTGTGTTCAGTGGTTGACTCCTTAATGATCTGAAAAGTAGAAAAAAAACAGATTTAATGTTTAAAAACAGCAAAAAGTAACTGTTGGTTCAACACTGCCACCTGGCGGGGAAACGTGAGCGGTGCAGCTCGTACCTCCCCGTCTCTGGTCTCCACAGTTCGGACCAGGATGCTTCGCTTCACATGAGCCTCCGGAGTTTTAGTGTCCAAATTAGTTTCTAACCCCAAAACAGATTAAAAAAACATTTAGGATCTCTGGAGAAACGCAAGAAAATCTGAAAACATTAATATTTTCATCACACCAGCTAATAATAATATTTTTTTACTCCATTTTTAATTAACTTAACTGGTGAGTTATCCTTGCACACAGTAAAAATGCCGGTGTTGAATTAACACCCAAAAGTGTCTATATGTGTCCAAGTCAGCTGGTGTTAAATTCAACAATACAGAGTGTCACATTAATGGTGATAGTGTTAAAATATATTAAAAGTAACACCAGTGTAGTGTTGATCACTAAACATAATGTGGCGTTAAAAAAGCAAATAATTGACCAACAAGGTGTAAATATCAATCAAATCCAGTGGAAAACATTCCAAACAATATACAGAAATAGGAAGTTAAACTTTTCTTAGACCAATTTCAGTATTATAGACCAAAGTTAATTTAACAAAAAAATGGGTGTCTATCTTTTAACACTTTCAAAAGTGTTACTTTAACACCAGCTGACTTGGACACATATAGACACTTTTGGGTGTTAATTCAACACTGGTATTTTCACTGTGTAGATTTCTATTAAAGCTGATGTAGCTAAAATATATTCTTGTTTCAGTTTATTTCACAATTTTGTGATTTTGAATTAAAAAAAATAAATGTCCTAAATTTATCAGGGCATATTTTCATCACCAAACTAGCCAATAAGTTTTTGTTTTTAATTATCTTAACTGGCAAGAAAAAACAATCATAAATATCTCCTTTACATTCCTACAATCAACAAAGAAGCTAACATTTACTTTTTATTTCAGTTTATTTGCATGACATTAAATTTTAAATTAAATTTATTTTAATTACTTTAAATGGCAATAATAATAATAATTAACATTTCCAACAGTGCTGGTGTTAAAATATATTAAAAGTAACACCAGTGTAGTGTTGATCACTAAACATAATGTGGTGTTAAAAAGGTAAATAATTGACCCACAAGGTGCCAATATCAATCAAATCCAGTGGAAAATATTCAAAACAAAACACAGAAATAGGAAGTTTAACTTTTCTTAAACCAATTTCAGTATTATAGGCCAATTTTAATTGAACAAAAATATGGGTGTCAATCTTTTAACATTTTCAAAGTGTTACTTTAACACCAGCTGACTTGGAGACATATAGACACTTTTGGGTGTTAATTCAACACTGGCATTTTTACTGTGTATGTAAGACATTTAGCCTCGACTCCTGCTTCTGACTCACCAAACCATAAATAATGAACAAATTTTACTAAAAGTGCCTATTTTCTACTCTCACAATTAAAGAGAATATTATAGCTGCATCTGATTCTGACCTCTAAACTGCAGGTTGGAAAAGCTCTGAACTGGGATGGTGATCCTGAAGGCAGAAAGAAGAAAAACAAGTTTTTATTTCATTGTTTTTGGTAAATGGACTGAACTTATATAGCGCTTTATCTAATCATTTTTGACCACTCAAAGCGCTTTACACTAGAGCCACATTCACCCATTCGCACTCACAAACGCTCACATATTTATACACCGATACGCAGCTCAGTAGGCAATTTAGGGTTAGGTGCCTTGCCCAGGGGCACATCGACACATAGCAGGAGGAAGCCGGACTCAAACCTGCAACTTTCCGATCACAAGACGACTCCTCTACCCACAGAGCCACAGTCGCTTTTTGTGTTTTTTGTTGCAAAACGTCTCGGGTTTTCAAAGCTGCGCCTCACCTGCTCTCCTCTCCTTCCAGCAGCTTCCTGTAGGTGGCGATCTCGATGTCCAGAGCCAGTTTGACATTGAGGAGGTCCTGGTACTCCTGCAGATGTCGGGCCATCTCCTCCTTCAGGGCCTGGATCTCCTCCTCCAGGCGGCTGACCGTGTCCTGGTACCCGGCGGCCTCCATGGCGCAGCGGTCCTCCAGCTCCCGCAGCTGGCGCTCCAGAGACTCGTTCTAGAGGACGAGGAGATTCGGCTCCGATTCAGCAGCTGCACCGCGAAAACGCCACGAATTCTGGTTTCTACTGCGGATTACTCAGTACATCTGGAATAGGACAAATGTCTTATCGGTCTAAAGACATTTAATTACTTCAAAGTACCTTGCAAGTTACTTTGAAACTACTGAAACTTTTCAATGGCTTAAAAGTAACTTTCAACTAACTTAAGTCATTTAAAACTTAAGTTACTTTTAACTGAACTAACTTTTAAGTACTTTGAAGTAACTTTTAAGTAACTTCAAAGTTAAAAGGAACTTTGAAGTTACTTAACAGTGACTTAAACCAGTAAGTTAATGTAAAGTTTCTTTCAACTAATTTTCTCTTAAAAGTCAAGTTACTTGTAAGTACCTTAAGTAATTTAAAAGTAACCCTAGTTATTTTTTAGTTGCCTTTAACTAACTTAAAAAGAAAGGGTACTTTGAGATAACTTGAAAGTGAAGATACATTTAAATGAATGAAAAGTTCATTTTAACTAACTTAAATGTGACAAGTTAAGTTAGTTAAGTTTTAAATTACTTTTAAAGAACTTAAAAGTAACTTTCAACAAACTTAAGTCATTTAAAACTTAAGTTACTTTAATTGAACTAACTTTTAAGTAACTTCAAAGTTAAAGTTGAAAGTAACTTTGAAGTCACTTAATAGTGACTTAAGTTACTGTAAAGTTTTTTTAACTAATTTTCTCTTAAAAGTCCAGTTACTTTTAAGTACCTTAAGTAAGTAAAAGTAACCCAAGTTATTTTTAAGTTGCCTTTAACTAACTTAAAAAGAAAGAGTACTTTGAGCTAACTCGAAAGTGAAGATACTTTTAAATGAATGAAAAGTTCATTTTAACTAACTTAAATGTAACAAGTTAGTTAAGTTTTAAATTACTTTTAAAGAACTTAAAAGTAACTTTCAACGAACTTAAGTCATTTAAAACGTAAGTTACTTTTAACTAAACTAACTTTTAAGTAACTTCAAAGTTAAAGTTAAAAGTAACTTTGAAGTAACTTTTAATTTTGAAGTTAAGTTACTTTTAACTATAAAGTTAAAAGTAACTTTGAAGTTACTTAACATTGACTTACTTAGTTAAGTTTGAAATTACTTTTAAAGAACTTGAAAGTAACGTTCAAATAGCAAAAGCAATTTAGTTAGTTTATAAATAACTTATAATCTGCCAGTAACTAGTTAGTTTAGTTACTTTTAAATTGATAGATTACAGATTAAAAGAATGAAAAGGATTCCCAGTCAAATACTGTGTTGAAATATTGTCCATAAAATACCTTTATTGTCTGGTTTCTAGAGCAAATATCTTAGTTTTTTCCTGTTTCAAGTGTTTCATCTTACAAACAGCCTTTAGACAGTAAATAGCAGCTTGTTTTAAGTCATTAATTTCTTCTTATTGATGAAAAATACGAGTCCCACTCATAAATAATCTGCAGGAGGAACTAGAACGTGGTTGCTAGGTAACGGTCTGGGCTTGGCTGGGGTTGCTCGGCAACGGCGCCGGTAGAACATGTCCATTTTGGAATTATAGACATAAAACAAAGCTTGTACGCTGTGCTGAAAAGTCTCCTGTACGTCTGTTTTGCCTTATAATTTCAGTTCCAGTCTGAGCAGACGGGAGACGGAGCTGGTTGTTCTTTAATTCAGACGCCGGACACTTTTCACGCAGCTTTTCCTGAGATCTGGAAAACTTACGGTGCCTCTGAGAGCGTCCAGGTCGCAGGTCAGAGCCTGAACCTGACGCCGATACTCGTTGGCGTCCTGCTTCGCTTGGCGCAGGGCCTCCGCGTTTCGATTGGCTGCGTCTGTCAGGTCGGCAAACTGGAGGGGAAACCCAAAGAGTCCAACTCCGCTGATTGTTTCTGATTTTCACAGGAAGTATTTATTGAACTGATAAAAAAATAATCTGCCCTATTGACTTTAAAAACATGTAAATGTCAACAACTAGCCAGTAAGTAATTACAACGTCTTGTATCTTGAGCAATACTAATTATATTTGTATAAAATATACATAAATCGTGTAATAGAATTTGAATTCTTATTGCTGATTTCTCAGATTCAGTCGAGTTAAATCTACTTCAGCGCAGAATGATGTTGTTCAGTGCAGAGCTGAGCTGCCCGACCTTGGACCGGTACCACTCCTCCGTCTCATGCATGTTGGACGAGGCCATGTTCTCATACTGGACCCTGATGTCCCTCAGAGCCGCAGTCAGATCCGGTTTGGACACGTCCAGATCGACATGGACCTGCTGGGCCACGAGCTGCTCCTGCAGCTCACGCAGCTCCTGGAGGGGGGAGGGAGGGAGAGAGAGAGGGAGGGAGGGAGGGAGGGAGAGAGGGAGAGAGGAGGGAGAGGGAGAGGGGAGGAGGGAGGAGGGAGAGAGGGAGAGAGGGAGGGAGAGGGAGAGAGGGATGGAGAGAGGGAGGGAGAGAGGGAGGAGGAGAGAGAGGGAGGGAGAGGAGGGAGAGAGGAGGGAGGGAGGGGAGGGAGGGAGAGAGGGAGAGAGGAGGAGGGAGGGAGAGAGAGAGAGAGGAGAGAGGGAGGGAGGGAGGGGAGGGAGGAGAGGGAGAGGAGAGAGAGGAGGGAGGGAGAGAGGGAGAGGAGAGGGGAGGGAGAGGGAGAGAGGGAGAGAGGAGGGAGAGGAGAGAGGGAGGGAGAGGTGAGGAGAGGGAGAGAGGGAGGGAGAGGGAGGAGGGATGGAGAGGAGGAGGGAGGGAGAGAGGGAGGGAGGGAGAGAGAGGGATGGAGAGAGGAGGGAGAGAGAGAGGGAGGGAGGAGAGGGAGGGAGAGAGGGATGGAGGGAGGGAGGGAGGGATGGAGAGGGAGGGAGAGAGGAGGGAGGGAGAGAGGGAGGGAGAGAGGGAGGGAGGAGGGAGGGAGAGGGATGGAGAGAGGAGAGAGGGAGGGAGAGAGGGAGGGAGGGAGGGAGGGAGAGAGGAGGGAGGAGAGGAGGGAGGAGAGAGGAGGGAGGAGAGGGAGGAGGAGAGGGAGGGAGGAGGGGAGGGAGGGGAGAGGAGGGAGAGAGGAGGGAGGAGAGGGAGGAGGGAGGGGAGGAGGGAGGAGGGAGAGAGAGGAGGAGAGGGGAGGGAGGGGGAGGAGGGAGGAGAGGGAGGGAGGGAGGGGAGAGGGAGGGAGGATGGAGAGAGGGAGGGAGGAGAGGGAGGGAGGGAGAGAGGGAGGGAGGGATGGAGAGGGAGGGAGGGAGAGGAGGAGGGAGGGAGAGAGGGAGAGAGGGAGGGGAGGAGAGAGAGGAGGAGGGAGAGAGGGAGGGAGGGATGAGAGAGGAGGGAGAGGAGAGAGGAGGGAGGGAGGGAGAGGAGGAAGGAGAGGGAGGGAGGGAGGGAGGGAGGGGAGGAGGAGAGGGATGGAGGAGGAGGGAGAAGGAGGGGAGGAGGGAGGGAGAGGGGGGAGGGAGGAGGAGGGGAGAGAGGAGGGAGAGAGGGAGAGAGAGGAGGGAGGGAGAGGGAGGAGAGGAGAGAGGGAGGGGAGAGGAGGGAGGAGGGAGGGAGGAGGAGAGAGGAAGGGAGGGAGGGGGGAGGAGGAGGGAGGGAGAGGAGGAGAGGGAGAGAGAGGAGGAGAGGGAGGAGAGGAGAGGGAGAGAGGAGGAGGGGAGGGAGGGGAGGGAGGGGAGGGAGGGGAGGGAGGGAGGGAGGAGGGAGAGAGGGAGGAGAGAGGGGGAGGAGAGGAGGAGGGAGAGAGGAGGGAGGGGGGGGAGAGAAGAGAGGGAGGAGAGAGAGGGAGGGAGGAGGGAGGGAGGAGGAGGAGAGGAGGGAGGGGGAGGGAGGAGGGAGAGGGGGAGGGATGGAGGAGGGAGGGAGGAGAGAGGGGGAGGGAGGGAGGGAGAGAGGGAGGGAGAGAGGGAGGGGAGAGGGAGGGGGGGAGGGAGGGAGGAGGAGGGAGGAGAGGAGGAGGAGGGAGGGAGGGAGGGAGGGAGGGAGGGAGGAGAGGGAGGGAGGGAGGAGAGAGGGAGGGAGAGAGAGGGAGGGGGAGGGAGAGAGGAGGGGAGGGAGAGAGGAGGGGAAGAGGAGGATGGAGGGGGGAGGGGGGGAGGAGGGAGAGGGAGGAGGGAGGGAGGGGGAGGGAGGAGAGAGGGAGGGAGGGAGGAGAAGGAGAGGGAGGGAGGAGGGAGGAGGGAGGGAGAGGGAGAGGAGGGAGGGAGAGGAGGGAGAGAGGAGAGAGAGGAGGGAGGAGGAGGGAGAGGAGGAGGGAGAGGGAGGGGAGGAGGGGGGAGGAGGAGGAGGGAGGGGGAGGGAGGAGGAGGAGGAGAGAGGGGAGAGAGAGGAGGGAGAGAGGGAGGAGAGGGAGGGGGGAGGAGAGGGAGGGAGGGAGGAGGGAGGAGGGAGGAGGAGGGGGAGGAGAGAGAGGGGGGAGGAGAGGAGGAAAGGGAGGTGGAGGAGGGAGGGAGGAGGGGGAGGGGAGAGGGAGGAAGAAGGGAGGGAGGGAGAGAGAGGAGGGAGAGAGGAGGAGGAGGAGGGAGGGAGGAGAAGAGGGGAGGGAGGGAGGAGAGAGAGAGAGAGAGGGAGGGAGGAGAGAGGAGAGAGAGAGAGAGAGAGAGAGAGAGGAGGGGGGGGGGAGGGAGGAAGGGAGAAGAGAGGGAGAGAGGGGAGGGAGGGAGGGAGAGAGAGAGGGAGGGAGAGAGGGAGTAAGGGAGAGAGGGAGGGAGGGGGGAGGGAGGAGAGAGAGGAGGGAGAGAGGGAGAGAGGGAGGAGAGGGAGGGGAGAGAGAGAGAGAGAGAGGGAGGGGGGAGAGGAGGGAGGGAGAGGAGGGAGGGAGAGATGGAGGAGGGAGGGAGGGGAGAGAGAGAGAGAGAGAGGGAGGGGGGAGGAAGGAGAGGGGAGGGAGAGAGGGAGGGAGAGATGGAGGAGGGAGGGAAGGGGGAGAGAGAGAGAGAGAGAGAGATGGAGGAGGGAGGGAGGGAGAGAGGAGGGAGAGAAGGAAGCAGTTTATCTCCGTCTGCCATCAGCTTCCTGGTCTGTGGATCTGGATTCTCGCCTCGTCGTGGATCTTCTTCAGGAAGTGGATCTCGTCCTGCAGAGCTTCGATCTTCCTCTCCAGCTGGACTCGGCTGAGAGCCGCTTCGTCCACATCCTTCACCAAGATCCACAGACGGCCTCAGATTACAGATTACCAACCAGATTACAGATTACCAACCCCTGGATTACCTGCCTGAAGGCGTTCAAACCGGTTTCTGCTTCCTGACGCAGAGTCGACTCATCCTGAAGTCTGTCCAAAAAAACACAGAACTGACTTTTATGACTCGTCTGGAAACATCTGTGTAGTTTCTTTTCCCACCCAAAACTTTAGAAATTTAGTGATTAATTTCAGAAATTTCTATAAAAAAAGAAAATTGTAAATTTTCTAAATTTCAAATGCTGAACATTTTTGACATTTGAAACTCAGGTATGTTAAAGTTTTTATGCCTAAAACTTTTGAAATTATTCTAAAACTTCGACGGTTTTTAAAAAGCTTTTTAACCAGAAATTTACTCCTTTTTTTTTACGCCATTGCAGATTTTTTCATATTTGCTATTAAATAAAAAGCATCTAGTTTCCTTTTCCTTTAGGCTCAGTAGAATACCTTTATTTTCAGTGATAATAACTTTCTTTCAATACGTTTGTTAAATTTAAGTTTAATAAAAAATAAAAGCAGATTTGGGTGCAAGACATTTGACTTTTCAGGAAAAGCTTCTGGATAAATGTGGATTTCTTAAAGCATGGTTATAAAACTTTGTAAGAAAATTATGTTTGTCATAATTTTACCTTGATTGCAAATTAAAACTCTCCATCTGCATCTCAGGGCCAAATTTGTATAATTTTTGAAGTGCAGTTGGAGGCCACACAAAATCAGCCAAAGGGCCACAAATGGCCCCTGCACCACACTTTGAACACCCCGTTCCAGACTAAATGGTGTGCCTAAATATTATTTTATTAATCAAATCAATGCAGTTTTTTTTTCCATTTATATCAATCAGTCCCTCCAGTTTCTTAAGAATTATTTTGGATATTTACAAAAAAATCAACACTAATGTCTAATTTTAAAATTTATAGCAATTTTTCTCAAAAATTGTCAAAATCTTTCTTACTTGTGCTGAACAGCTGCCTCAGCCTTAACTGATGCCAGTCCATCATCTATACAGCGAGTAATAAAGTTGCATTTACCGTCATAAACAAGTGCAAATATTTCCAAATTAAAAACACAAACACTTTGATTTTTGTTAAAAGAAAATCACAAAAGTATCATGAAATCCTGGAGGGAATGGAAAGTCGTTCAATAATATTATTTAATTTTAAGAATACATTTTTATTTCAATAGTTTGCAATCAGGTTTTATCAACACATTCTGGCAGAACGGCCCTTTAAGAGCGTTCAGGATCTTGATTTGGCCCAAAACGAAAATGAGTTTGACGCCGCGGGTCTAAATGATCAACCCGGCATGTTGCAGTCAGAGAAACGTGATTTTTGTCCTGCATGTGGAGGATTTTAAAATATTTTGATTAGACTTTCGCGTTCTGATTAAAACCATGAAGATGGAGACATAACACCAGTTTTAAAGTCCCTCCACCTGTAGCTCAGAGAATAGACTTCAAAATACTGTTAGTTTATAAATCACTGAACGGTTTAGCACCACAACACCTTAAAAGGTCTGTTGGTGCCGTACCAACCGTCTGGACCCTCAGAGCTTCTGGTTCTGGTTCTGCTCTGCATCCCCAGAACCAGAACCGAACGAGGAGAAGCAGCATTCAGCTTCTATGTGTTGCAGGGTACGATATTAATTTGACCATTTTAATATTAGATTCAATTGTTGAATATCCTGCTTTAGTTTGATTTGGTGTGTGCAAGAAATATAGTCCTTTGTCAATGGCGCCATAGTCAAGTGTCCAGTAGGGGGACTCCTGCGCTCTTTACAAATAATACAAGAACAAGTAAAGGCGCACTGGTTTGGTCTGATCATTTATTCTCTTGTATTTCTACCCTTTTTATAAGGGACAACATTTCACCACAAATTTGGAACAAACTTCCAGAAAACTGTAAAACAGCTGAAACACTGAGAGCCTTTAAATCTCACCTTAAAACCCACCTGGTTAGAGCTGCTTATGGATAAATTGCTGGTTTTAATGTCTTAGGTTTGAGAATCCTTGTATGATGTCGCTCTGCTAAAACTCCATTCAAGGAGACCAAGTCCTCATGTGGATCGATGTTTTTAAATGTTTTTATTTTAATAATGTTTTATCTTTTTTAAAATCTCTGTCTCTCTCTGTCTTTATTTTAATTGTGTAAAGCACCTTGAAATGCCTTGCTGCTGAAATGTGCTACACAAATAACATTTGATTGATTGATATTTTTTGATTGATAGACTTTCATTTGGCTTTTTTTTTCCTGCTGCAGAGGAATAACAGGACTCAGCTGAATGGGCTCATGCGTCATTGAACTTTCACTCTGATCCAACACCCAGAGGCCTTTCCCACGGGATGGACGATGGACCACACACACACACACACACACACACACACACACCACACACACACACACACACACACACACAGAATGCATATCAGGACAGACCTGAACTGGGACGGACGACGCCCCGCCATCCATCTGTCGCACGCGGACAGAACTGGACTCAGAGGCTTTGCACAACATCATGCAGAGCTGCACAGAAGTCAGCGGGAACCTGGAAGGTGACCTTTGACCCTCAGAGCGCCGATCTTTCACAGGACGAGCAGCTGCGCGGTCAGAGGTCAGAGAGCAGATCTTCCCACCCTCAGACTTTCAATCGGCGCTTAACTTGTTGAGTCCAACTTGTTGTCATTACCAGAGCTGGGTAGTAACTAGTTACAGTAACTGGAGTAACTTTTTTTATGCAGTCTGAGGAGTATTTTTATGCTTTACTTTTCCTTGAGTAACTTTATTAAAAGTATCTCTACTCTTACTTGAGTAACATTCCTGGATTTTTTACCCACTAAATGAAAATTAAACACGTTTTAACCAAAAATCCACCAGACACAAACCTGCAGTTTAATAAGCTGTTTTTTATTTAAAGAATCTGATATCAAAATTTCCACTAAGTTTATATTTTGGTCCATCTGATTATGTAATTTTTAAATATTAAGTGATAACTTCAGTAACGTTTTTCTACCCTAAGTTGAGTAATTTCTTTGACGGTTACTTTTTACTTGTACTTTAATAAATGCATGTTGAGGTGCTGCTACTCTTACTTGAGTAAAGGTTTTGGGTTTTCCACCCTCCTCTGCAGTTTTGTATAAAGTACTGAAATCTCAGAGTCAAGTAAAAGTTTAGGTTCCTCTCCAAAATATGACTTTGCTAAAAGTCCAAGTCACTGACTGAAATGTTACTTGAGTTAAAGTCTTAAAGTATCTGAATTTTCTTGTACTTAAGTATGGAAATTACTGTAAAAATAGATGTACTCAAGTAATGTAATGAAAAGTATAAGTAAAAAGTAAAACAAGACAATTGCAGTTTGACATTTTTTATATTTTGGTAAACTTGTCAAATACAGTTAAAGTAATAAACACAACCAAGTGCAGGCAAAATTAAACCTGCTGATAGATAAACCTGCAGCATCATTTGGTTAAGAAAATTAGGTGCTTTACCTACAAGGTTAATAACTTAACCTGCTTTACAACTGAACCAGCTTCTGACATGAACCACAAATGAATATGTGGTTCATGTTGTATGGGGCTCCATTAGTGTCCGACGTAGCAGTCAATCAGTAGGTGAGGTCAAAACACAGAGTTTCTCTTTTTCACTTTTTTGTAACGAGTAACTAAACCACACATTGAAAATGCATTGAAGTAAAAGTATGAAATTAAGTTCGGAAATATAGTGAAGTAAAGTGAAAGTTATCAAAAAAGTACTCCAAAATATACTTAAGTAAAGTAGTGAAGTCTTTTTACTTTGTTACTATACAACACTGCCGACAACCCTGGGTAAGGTTTTGTGTTTTTGCAGTGCGTGTTTGTGAAAGTGGGGCTGTTTTTGCAGCTCACAGTGGTTTCTTGTCACTTTCCTTAATTAAGTTCGGAAAAATAGTGAAGTAAAAGTGAAAGTTATCAAAAATTTTCATACTCGAGGAAAGTATGACGTCTTCCAAAATATACTTAAGTAAAGTAGTGAAGTCTTTTTACTTTGTTACAATACAAAACTGCTCCTCTGGTTGGGAGAAGTGAAATCCGCCCGCTGATTCGATGTTCATGAATTAATTTGTTTATGAAAAACGAGAGGACAAGCGAACAGCTGCCTCCCTTTGTGCAGAGCCTCCATTGTGCAGCCGCTCATTCCTCCACAGCCTCCCAAAAGCGGCGAGGGGTTCAGTCAGGATCAGGTTTAGAAAAAGGGAGTAAATCTCCCGCTGCGCACGTTGGTGTGCATTCCAGAGAATCGCAAGGAAAACCACATCTCCATCTAAATGGACGGGTAAACACAGCTCAACTCGATTTGTGCCAAAATTAATTAAAATTACTGTTTTGCAAAGTAAAACCTGTACGTTTTTTAAGCAGTTTAGAGGAAGTGCTAAAGCAGAGATAGAATTAAAAAAGAAAAAATGTCAGTCAAGAGTTTGATACAGGCAGAAAAGTGTTCATACAAATTATTGAAATTTAAAAAAGTTCAACAATTGCAACCAAATGCTGCAATTTTATTTCACCTGGATGGAAAAAAATTGCTATAATAGCATGAAATTAAATATGAATATGAATGCAGTTTTTAAAGAAACTTTACATTTTTAGGAAATCCCTGTCAGATACGTTTGTCTTACTTATAGGAACAAAACAGCTTTAATATTCCTAATAATTAATGTCCATCACCTGAGGTTTGCTCCATCTTTTCCTCATCATTTGTCTCCTGCACATCAATGTTCACTTCTCATCCCTTTACTTTAATTGTGCAACAAAATGTAAACAGTCAGTTGGTAGAAACTGTCGGTGTGACTTTGGCTGCTCAACTGTGATGAACAGTTGCAGGCTAACAACATGCTGCTGTTGTTGGTTACCATGGCAACAGTTCAAACTCAAACACGTTGATGACCTGGAGAGGCAAGTCAAATGTTGTAACTTGCTAATTCAGAGTCATTGTAGATGGCGATGGCTGTCGGCAGACGAAATCTCCTGTAGCGGTCTGTGTTACAGTGAATCTGAAGAAGCCTCTGACTGAAGACGGCCTCATAAAGAGGGACGGGGTCGGGGTTATCTGTAATTTTCTTGATTTTATGAAGAATCATCGACTGCAGAGGTAAAGCTGGGTAACCATGGCAACCATGGCGACAGTTTAAAGGCGGTCCACCATGTTTAAAAAAACAAATCTCTCTATAGCAGATTTATCTGTGATCTGTCGGCGCCCCCCGGTGGTCGCCCAGGTACCGCATCTAAATGGCTGATTATTTACTAAAGTGCAACGCTACGGCTAGCTTAGCGAAGGACTGGGTTTAAAAACAATGACGGTTTAAACCCGGGTCACTCAAAAGAAAAGTTTAAAATATTGATTGAAAGGAAACAACTGCAGGATTTCTTAGTGACCGGAGGAAGTCAAGTAAAACCTGCTCACAAACAATCTGATTCTTTTGGACGGCTCCAAGCAGTGAACTAGTCTCAGTTGGTGAGAACTGTTCTTTGTTTTTTACACATTTAAAAAATGTTTAAATCTTAAAATTAAAATTAATTTAATTAAAATTAATTTTAATTAATTCATTCATTCTCACATGAATTATTATTTAATTAAAAATTATTCAATTAAATTAATTAAAAACAATAGATAAATAAAATTGACAGAAATGGATTTGGATAGAAGAGGATTTTGGTTTCTGGCAAACCAACTCAAGTCTATTTTTCCATTTGTTGAGCTTCTAAATTACAAATAGCCCTAGATGTTATTAATGCTCACAACAGCCGACTTCTTTTTTAATTTCCATGTGTTGGACGTTGTTGGAGCTTAGAATCCATACCGTCAGAATATGGAAATAACTCAAAATGAGTCGATGTGTTCATGACCATTCATGTTTACCAAACAGCCTTTCTCGTTAGGATGAACATGAGTTAAAAGCCTCATATTTTCATTTATATATCGAGTTACGTGGTTCTCAGCCTGAAAAAGTTTAGTAAGCACTGCTCTATAGCTTCATCAGTGTTTCTTGACTGCCACATGAACTCTCTCCTAGGCAGTCAATGCGAGTCCCGCCGGTCTTTAAATGCATTTAAATCATGAAATCCTGTGTGGAAACGCGCCTCCCGCTGGTGCCCCACCCTCCACTGCCTTACCGTTGCTTCAGCGTGGCCAGATCGGCAGCCAGGTTGTCCCTCTCGACCTCCAGCCGGGCCTTGCCGTTGGTGAGCCCGTCCACCTGCCGCCGCAGCTCCCTGAGCTCGTCCTGGTAAATGTCTCCCAGGCGGCTGGGCTCCTTCACCTTCAGCTGGTTCAGCTCCGCCACCAGCATCTTGTTCTGCTGCTCCAGCAAGCGCACCTTCTCTATGTAGCTGGCAAAGCGGTCGTTCAGGCCCATCATCTCCATCTTCTCGTTGGTGCGTATTTCTTTGTAGTGGGCCTTCATCAGGGAGTCGGCGGAGAAGTCCAGCCGGTCGCCGGGGCTCCCCAGGAGCAGGGCCGTGCTGGCGGAGCCCAGGGAGAGCCTGGAAACGGGGCTGGACAGGGTGATGGACCGCGGGGTGCCATGCCAGGACAGGCGGTTGGAAGACAGGCTACCGATTCTGGCGCCCGAGCTGCCCTGAGGCCCAAAACGTTTCCTGTACGAGGACTGGACCCTCTGGCTCTCCATGCTGGGGGAATAAGCTCGCCCGGTGCACCAGCAGGGGTTTTATAGAGGGAGCAGCCCCCCCTTTGGGCCACAGGCTGGGGCGGGCAGGGAATGGGACAAAAGGGGAGAGCGGAGGGCTGGTCTGCATGACACTCAGAACGTTGTGCGCCAGGGATTGTCCGAACTACAAATGTCTTCTGGGTTTTGTTTTTTTTTTTTGTTTTTTTAACTTCGTCCTCTCCCCCTTTTCCTCCCTCTGACTCACTCGCTCTTTCAGCCCTACGTTCACCCCCTTTTTGTCCAACTCGCTTTTTTTCTGCTCCAAGCGAATGAAAAGGAATTTGTGTGACAGGCTCTGGCCACAAATCCAACCTGACCACACATGCACTCTTCAAAACACAGAGACACAGAAAGGGACTTTGATTAAAACAAGGGGAGGGGGTGTTGGCGAGACATCATAGCTAGATAAAAACACAAAAAACAATGATTAACAAATAAGATAAAGACAACAAATCAATGGGAATGTGCCTTTTAGAAGCACTGTCAGACGAGAGACAAACTTCAGTTTATTTTATTTGGATTTCATGGGATAAACTTGGTGAAAGTGGTGTATCAATGTGAAAATCTGAAGGGCATGTAATAAATAGTTCCCACAAGTCTGAACCAGGAGTAGGCAAGCGTAGCGCAAAGCATAACAGACCCAAGGATTCAAGACCAACATAGGCTGCGTTCACACTGCAGCCTGAAGTGACTCAATTCCGATTTTTTGGGAAATGCGATGATTTTTCCAGGCCTTTCACACTGCCAGTAAATGTGACCTGTATGTGTTCTGCAGTGTGAACGGACAAACGACCTGAAAGTGTCCCGCATGCGCAGTAGAGGGCGCTATAGCGTCAGGTTCTCAGAGTTCTGCCAACCGCCATAAAAAGAAGAAGAGGAGCTCAGTGTTTGTAAACATGGAGGCTAACGGTGGAGCTTAGCTACATATTTGAAGTTGTTGTCCAACCGGAGCAACATATTAACAACTTAATCCTCATTATAGTCCGTCATGGTTGTTGTTTTTCTTCCCGTATCAGGACTCAGAATAGTGAGATTTGTTGAGAATCAGTGACGTTCAGTTCGGATGAATGAGACCTGGACGTTATGGTCACATTTGAATCGGATACGTATCGGATATGGGTCAGATTCTAAAAGAATCCGACCTGAGCTGTTCACACTGCCATGAAAAGATCGGATACAGGTCGGATTACGTCAAAACAATCGGAATTGGGTCACTTCAGGCTGCAGTGTGAACGCAGCCTAAGCTACCAAATGCGCACCCGATAACCTCGCGATAACCTCGCATCTAATTAACGAAACATACGCACTCTGCCTTAAAGCAACACATTAGAGCGCTATCGCTAGACAGAAACAATGTTACAAAGTTAAACCTGCTGACAACGTCCTTCGGTCTTCGGAGTCGTGACATGAGAAAGGTGTTAGAAAGCCTTTGCATCAGACATGCACCAGTAACGGCGCACTGGTTGTAGTACACAGAGGTTGGCAGAGTACTCGGAAATTGCTAAAGTCATAGCTGTAACGTACTTATATTGCTTATAAGTAAGGTAGAAGTGAGGCGAGAGCTAGTTTTAAGCTCGTGATTTTATTGTTGCCATAGCAACTGCCTACGAGGATGGCTGTCCCTTACAAAGTTCCCAGAAGTGTGACGTCACATGAAAACATAACATCCAACCCTCAAATCCTCGTAAATAAAAACCTGTGATTTAATGTCAGCAAAAAACTGAAGGATATTAACAAAATAAAAATAGATCCGCTTGATTCTAACCTCTTCACTGCTCAGTCTGGGCTTTCTCCCATTGAGGTGGATTAATCTGGTCAAATTTCAAC
This sequence comes from Poecilia picta, assembly GCA_033032245.1. NCBI lineage: Eukaryota > Metazoa > Chordata > Actinopteri > Cyprinodontiformes > Poeciliidae > Poecilia > Poecilia picta. The sequence goes on from CM065360.1 coordinate 5,062,908, forward strand.
TGGGCCACTCAACGAACAGAAGCAGTAGTTGTGAAAGTTGATGATTTTCTGTCGGGTAAAGTTAAAAACCTCGGAGTTCTGTCAAAAAAGCAAAGCGTAGTGCAAGGGATCGATTTTTATCAAGCTAGCAGGTTTCATAGTTGGCGCGTTGAACGAGTCCAGACCTAAATCCAAACTTAAAATCTGTTAGAAATCGCTGTCCAGATTGTATCGACTTCAAATCAGCTTGAGTTGATGTGCACAACTGGTAGTAGAAAACAAAGACTACGATTTTTTTTATCAGTTTCCAAACTATCCAACTGTGTTGGTGGAACATATTTTTGCTTCAGTCAGAGAGAGAAAGCAGCAGGTTTTTAAGTGTCTGGTCTTTGTGTGTGAAGTTCAGGTTATTAGACGTCCTGATGGATGGCGAAGCGCAGAGTAAGGAGGAAAAGGTTCGCGGAGTGCAAACTCAATCTGAGCTTCAGATTGACGAACTGAGGCTGCGTGACGATCCGCTGCTCTCCCACTGCCTTGACAACCAGACGGCTCAGCTCTTCTGCAAATCTTCTCCTTTCGGCTTTTTCTTCCAGGAGGACAATTTAGAGTCAAGATAGAATCACTAATGTTCCTGAACACAGAAACAGAAAATTAAACACAAGAAATGTTGGCGAAAACAGAGAGAGCAGCAATCTATCAGATGGTTAGAAGAGCCAACATGTGTTCTTCAGTCAAGTTGGTGTTTTCTTTCACTCTTTCAATAAATGCCATTAGGAAAAGTGGATAAAATTTAATTACATTGGATCCAAATATGCAAAAGATTCCAAAGATTATGTTGGAGTTAAAATTAAACGATACCCGTGGATCATTTCTGTCTCTTTCAATAAATGCCATTAGGAAAAGTGGATACATTTTCATTGTTTTGGGTCCAAACACGCAAAATACATTTCCAAAGATCATCCAACTTCAAATTAAATAACCATTGGTTGCTAAATTCTTCTGACATTTTGTTTAAATATGCAAAATAGGATTCCGAAGATCATCTAGATTAAATTTAAATGATTATTATTGGTAATTTCTTTCACTTTCTCAATAAATGCCATTAGGAAAAGTAGCCAAATTCTACACAGTAAAAATGCGGGTGTTGAATTAACACCCAAAAGTGTCTATATGTGTCCAAGTCAGCAGGTGTTAAAGTAACACTTTTGAAAGTGTTAAAAGATAGACACCCATTTTAAAAAAAATAAATTAACATTGGTCTATAATACTGAACTGGGTTTAAGAAAAGTTAACCTTTGTTTTTCTGTGTTTTGTTTTGAATATTTTCCACTGGATTTGATTGATATTGACACCTTGTGGGTCAATTATTTACTTTAATACCGCATTATGCTTTGTGATCAACACTACACTGGTGTTACTTTTAACATATTATAACACCAACACTGTTGTAGATGTTAATGTGACACTCTGTAGTGTTGAATTTAACACCAGCTGACTTGGACACATATAGACACTTTTGGGTGTTAATTCAACACTGGCATTTTTACTGTGCATTTGCATTGGGACTAAATACACAAAATAGGTTTCCAAATTTCATATAAATTAAACTAAAATGTTAACTCTTGATGTGTTAAGAATTTCCTGCTCAATTACAATAATAATAAATAAACCCAATAAATCCTGAATGGTTGTATTAGCAGTAACTGCTGTTTTGCTACAAGCAGCAGGGCAACAAAAAGGATTTCTTTGGGTCATAAAGCCACTGCCATTGTTTCTGGGAGCCAGTGAATAAAGCCTCCTTTCATTTTACTATCTGGCCTGCAGCGTTGATGCTGTAGAAGAAAAGCAGCACAGTGTCTTGAATCCCAATTGGTTTCTGTTAACAGAGGTTAAACAAGATGGCACAGTAAGTCTGGCAGAGATTTGTTGACTTAAAAGGCTCCATCTCCAAGGATTAACGGCACGGTTGCATCATCTAGCTGACACTAATTGTTTCGGCTCGGTGGATTTTTCAGACAATCGCCGCTGTTGCCTTAGATTTGGTCACTGAGGTAATTTCTCCTGATAATTAAGCATCCAAACAGAGTGTTGGTACAGTCTGGAGCTTCCCCTGCCTCCTGGAGGACGAACAGCTGACTGATGTTTTCGTTTTAGGGAGATCGCCTCAGGATGAACTGCAAAAAAAGAGAACCAGGCGGAATAGCAGCGCTGATCTCCAGCCTGGACGAAGTCAGAGCCTTTTAACTTGGACTGTTTTGGCATTTTAAATTAAAATATCCACATCGACTCTCTGAAAGCTAAACTTTAACTTCACTGCTGTCTGAACGTACGTGACCTCGTACCAAATTGAATCCTGGCCAACAGAACCGACTCGCATCCAACAAATTAAAGGAATCTGCTTTAGCTAGTTCTACAAAAACAGATGACGTATTTAGAGGAAATCATCTCTTTAGTAGGACAATAAAATAGAAAAAGCCTTTATTGTTCCCTATAATAGAGAATTGATTAATGCTGAACTGGTAGAACGGACACGTTTATTTAACCCACCTGTTTAGAGTTGCTTATGGCTAAGTTGCGAGTTTTGATGTCTTTGATGTGTTTTTTTTTATGTTTTAATGTTTGTACCTTTACTTCTCATCTATGTATTAACTTTATTTCTCTTTCCCGGAAAACGTCTCAGTTAGATGAATCAATGCGTTTTAACCAAAACTCTGAGGTGTGAGAATCCTTGTCAAATGGCGTTTTAACTAAAACTCTGAGGTGTGAGATGTTTAACTGAAGTCCTACAAAGGGTGCGGGTTTTAATGTTTTTATCTTTTTTCTTTTTCAAAAATTCTCTGTCTTTCTGTTTATTCACTGTCACATGTTTTTATTTTAATTATGTAAAGCACTTTGAAATACCTTGCTGCTGAAATGTGCTATAATTGAAGTTCGTTATAGTTTGTTTTTTATATATTTGTTCATAATTTAATTTCAATAATACTGAAATTGTTTGGACAGTAATTTTATGTCTTTTCGTAATGTTGAAATGGTTGTTTGGAATTTTGGTTTTAATTTATAATGTTAAAAATATTACATTTGACACTTAATATTAAAAAAAAAAAGTAAAATGTACATTTAATAAATCTTACTAATAGTCTGTACACATTAAACGTACAGTGCAGTATACCAGTGCAGAAAAACAGAAGTGCAATAAAATATTAAAATAAGTTTAAATAAAATGCACAGCAGCAAAATCAGTGATTGTATTTTTTGGAGCAGCGTTGATTAAAGTCTAAAGGCTGCTGGGAGGAAGGATCTGCGACAACGCTTCTTTGTGCATTCAGGATGCAGCACCAGCAAAACATATATATTAAAATTGGTTTAACGCGTTTCCTCTAAAGTTTGGGGTCATAGTTCAGGTATTATTTGAGCATTAAAAATGTTATTCATCTGCTCTAAGTTAAAAACAACAAAACAATGATACCTTGTTGCCACGGTTACGCATCATAGCTCTCAAAAAGTAGAAAAGTAAAAAAAATCCCTCCAGCTGCCTTCACATCCAACCAAAACATTAAAAGCCTCAACCAAAGGAAATATCAACAAATTGAGCTTTAAAGACGCCAATCAGATGCTCCCAACTCTAAAAACAATACCCTGTTGCCACGGTTACGCACGACAAGTGTCAAAAAGTAGAAAAGTCCAGAGCCGCACTTACAGCATTAAAAACCAGACATTAAACGCCTCAACCGAAGAGCATATGAACGAGTCTTCAAAACGAACAAATCAGAACCGCTGAAGATGGAGGCGCGACATCGAAGGCAAAGAGCAGGCGGGTTCAACCGGATCGGACGGGCCGGCTGCACGACTCGGCACCAGCAGGTCCGAACCGGGCGCAGCCACAGAGAGGCTGGAGAGAGAGAGGGAGCCCGGTTAGGCCCAAAGCTCCGGTCCGCCTGTCAGCAGGAATGTGCTGCTCAGACAGACCGGCATGCGAACAGAACCATGCTACCAACAGCTTTGTGTTTTAGTAAAACGAACATTGTTCTCTGATTGTATGAACTACTGACAACATGCTTCTGAAATTACAAGCAGAAATTCAGTATTTACTCAAAATAACAAAAAAAAAAAAAAAAAAAAAAGACTTGGCGCTTCCAGATGTCAACAAAACAACAAAACTGATGTTTTAACTCTGGAGAAAATAAAACGATTATCACACGACTGGGGTCAAATGAAACGCCCCAGCCTGTGAAAAGTTTCTGATGCATTAATTTGCTCTTTACTCAGAAATAATCATAATCGATACATTTGAGCACGTTTAAATTAGGGCTGTAGTGATACAATCATCTCACAATCACGATATTCTGCTCACAATACGATATATATTTAGATATTCAGCAAACAATACGATTCAATACACTTTTGTGATTTTCTTAAAGATTTTAGAGGGACAGAGTGATTTTGGTGACATTTTGTGACTGTTATATAGTTGGATTGAATTAATTTAACTGAAAACTGACTAAAAGCACCAACTACACAATACGTGGCTCTGGTTGGACACAGACCTAAAGTGGACAGCTGGACAAAATGAATCAAAGAAGTGGAGAGAAAACATGTTTCTTTTAGTTGAAACAGTCCAAACTGTAGCTGACATGCATTAGTAAAGTAAATAAAGTGAACCAAGTTCCTGCTCTGAATAGTTTGATACCTTTTTAACCTGAACATCTGAAGGAATCACTCTAAGCCTGATGACCTGGTGAAGCCAGCAGTGAGTGAACAAGGTGACAGTTGGATGTTACGATACTTGAAGATTAATATCGATTTTTTTCTAAGAAAGAAAATATCGATATACAGTATATCGTGATATCGATATATTATACAGCCCTAGTTTAAACAAACCCATGTGTTTCATTAAGTCACATTTATAAACTGTTGGTGTGACTTAATATTCTAATCTTAAAAGCCATGTTTTGATAAGTAATCAATGTGTTGCTGCTGAAACTGATTAATATTTCATCTATAGTCCCATTTACTGAATACGACCATTTTGATAGCTACAGTAAAACAAAATATTTTTTTTTATTAATGAACCTTTTGACTAGTTGTACCTCATTAAAACCATTTCACACATGGGAACTTTTAGACGGAAATTTCTATATTTTCCATTTTTAGCTCCAAAGGCACCATGAATGTGACGATATTGGCTTTGAACTGAAACTTGCATCACTAAAGGCAGCCCAGGTTAGAGAAGATGATACAAACTTCACATAATTTTCACCCAAGTAAACTGGCAGTCTTGTTCTTTTTTCCTTCTGGTTATAAACTGGTATAACCCGTTAATCCCTGCAGTTGTTTAAAAATGAACCAATTAGATTTCCCTTACAGTTGAGATAAAGCGTCTCTTTGTTGCCGTCCGTTTTCTCCACACACAGGCAGAAAAAAATCCCTTCTTCCTGTGTCTGCCTCCCGTTTCTCCTCATTTAACGGGCGAAAGAGAGAAAGAGGAAGAAAAGAAACGCTGCATCCATCAGTCCCTTTGTCTTCTGTTTAATTCAGTCTAAATGTTGAGATCCATTAAAAAAAGAGGAACTTTTTTAATGCATTTGTCATGACATCTACATTCAGAAAACAAAACGCTTTAGCAGTAAAATCGGTTCGATACATTCGACTTTGCACTGCAAGTCTTGTCATGAAAACGTTACATATTTTACATTTGGATATGTAGAAACATTTCTAACGCGTAGCTCGTTTTCCTTTGCCTGTCCCAGGGTTCCTCCTTAAATAAAACACTCGTTTTAAACATTATTTAGCTGCCTTCAAGGCGTAGCAGCCCCATTTATACGTATACGTTTGTTGTTATTTGCCCATAATTTAAAGCTGGACATGTCATCTGAACCCTGGGGAAAACAAAGTCGTCATGGGGGATGGAGAGCGAAATCTGGCAACCGGCGTGGGCTCTGCTCCAGGCCGTCTTTGGCTCGCTAACACACCTGCATCAACTCGCATGTGACAAAGCAGGAGGGAGATGCACCAAGGAATCCAAGGCCGATTTATGGATTATGGATCGACACTTTTCTATGTGCAAATCAATGTTCGCCGTTTACAGGAACCAGAGGATGTGGAGACATGCATGAAGCTGATTGATAACAGAAAACACGCTGAGAAATGTCTGACGTTCATTCAGGCTGTCAGACGGAGAGAGAGAGCAAGACGAAGGAATCCTGAACACGATTCAGCCGAGTTTGGCTAAATTACGTTCAACTAGATCAGAGGTTCCCAAACTGTGGGGCGCGCCCCTAGAGAGGGCGCCGTGCCATTGCAGGGGGGGCGCAGGAAGCCGTCTGGATGAAAACAAAAACCTGAAAGCTGTATGCGTTGGGATTTTACCTTAGAATGGCCAACTCTCTGTTATTCCTCTGTCAATTTGATACAGTAGAGGCTTCCCATATCTGTGTCCTCTGTCTCTGCAAAGAGCTTTTTGCAGTTTTTCCCCCAAACTAACAGACTGTTGAGTAAAACTGTTGGATGAAGGTAAAGTTAGCTAAAAGATGACTAGCTAATATCAATACATCACCTTAAGCTTAACAAGTAGCCTGTAGGCTTCCGATGTTGTTTATGTTCAGCTACGTAGATTCATTTTGCCCCCCAAAAAAGTTGTTCCCCCCTCCCTCCCCCACTCGCACAAGTCGTTAAACTAGACATCTATTTGTAATCCATGGGGGGGGGCAGGAGAAAAAGTTTGGGAACCACTGAGCTAGATTACGTTTAGCTAAACCAAACCAATTTTTGAATGAACTGTGCTTTGATAAATTGCACCGTTTGGCTAAAAACTTAGCATAATCTAGCTAATTATGCTAAACCTGGCTAAATTACATTAAGTTTGGCTGAAATTCGCTTAGCTAAATTGCTGTGCCAAGCTTAGATCTTGCTAAGTTATTCCAAGTTTGGTTAAGTCCCGTTTAGCAAGCCAGAACTTAATTTAACCAAGTTTGTGTTTCATCCGTTCCTTTTTTATCTCTCAGGAATCTTAGGGTCAAGATAAGGCAATAAATTCTCTAGTGACAAGAGAATGCTAAGAGTTAGCTTTGCTAACTGTGCTAACCCCAAACATAAGATGGTAAATGTCATTTAAATGGAAATGTTGTTATAGTGTCTGTTTTAAAAGAAATAACTGCTCTTAAACACAAAGTATGACATTATTTCTTCATCTAACAAAAATACAGAGGAGCCCTGGTATTGGAGACAGCAGCGAAAAGCTAAAATCTAATTTTAATACCGCAAACACCAAATATAACTTAATTTGTGTCGATACGCACAGCAGAAACCGTTACAGCCAGACTTCGTTCTCCCCGTTTCTAAATTACGATGTGCGATTCTGAAATGTCTGCAAAACCAGCTGCTTTCTGCGACCTTCGTTCAACAAAAATAAAAGCATCAACAGCCTTGATACAGTCGAAATATAAAAATAGATATTTATAGATATGTGTACTTCCTTACAATAATCAGACTTGGATGTCATGGGGCTATAAATAAAAAAAATTCACATTTGAAATAAAAACAAAAAAAAAATTTAAATCAGCCCCACGAAATCCAGCTATCAATAAAATGAAAGTGCATCTGATTGAAAATGATCCTAAATTATTATCATCAGTCAACAACGTCTGGGCCAGACACACAGTTTAGACAAAAATAAACTTTTCTATTTAAGAAACTAGAAGTATATTTTTGTTTTTTATACTTTATTTTGGCACTTGGTCAAATGGTAAATACTGGAGAGATTATAAATATAAAATGGCTTTTTGTGAAATATGCTGTAAGACTGAACATATTTAATCTATTTTTAAAATATTAAAAGTCTGACGCAGTCAGATAAAGAGAATCTTAAGTTTTGAAATGTTTTTTTTTTTAAACAGGGTCTTATTTTATAGTGAATACTAAGATGGTGGCGTGATGACATCACCCGTAACTATGGGAACAAAAAAATCTGATACGTTGCAAAATATCAATTTTAATGCTGGACCAAACTAAAAAACACAAATGTGGTAAAGTAAAAAAACTTGGTGTGAACTGTGACAGCCACTGTAAATAGAATTTTTTTTAATTCCCACCAAAAACCCAAAAAAGTTTAAAAATTGGAAAATTTACTATTAAAAAAACCTCAAATTTTGAGCTTAATCGCAGAAATTTTCTAGAAAAAACCCCTAAAATTTAAGATTTTTCTAGAAAATATCTGAAATTGATCTAAACATTTCAGAATTTTTTCTAGCAAATTTTTAAAATATTAAAAGTTTGATGCAGTCGGATGAAGACAATCTTAAAAGTTTTGAAATGTTTTTAAAAAAAACAAAAAAAAAAAACGGGGTCTCATATTATAGCGAATACTAAGATGGCGGCGTGATGACATCACCCGTAACTATGGGAACAAAAAAATCTGATACATTGCAAAATATCAATTGTAATGCTGGACCAAACTAAAAAACAAAAATGTGGTAAAGTAAAAAAACTATATTATTTGGAGTTAATAAGATCAAACTGATGGTTTATGTGAACTGTGACAGCCAATGTTATTAGAATTTTTTTTAATTCCCACCAAAAAACCCAAAAAGTTTAAAAACTCAAAAAATTGCTATACAAAAAACTCAAATTTTGAGATCACAGAAATTTTCCAGAAAAAAACCCCTGAAATGTAAGATTTTTCTAGAAAAAATCTGAAATTGATCTAAACATTTCAGAATTTTTTCTAGCAATTTTTTGACTTTTCAAAGTCAAATTTCAGATTTTTTTTCTGGTAAATTTCAGATTTTAATTAATCACTCCTATGTTTTATTTTTCATCATCTGCCTTTGAACGTATGAGAGTTGAACAGTAAAACTAAATCAGCAAAAGCTTAAACATTTTTAAAAGTGTGCAAACTTTGTTTTTCCACCTTTATTAAATTTCCCAACACGTTTGTGTTAAAATATGTTTTTCAGTTGAATTATCCAGGAGATGCTTTACATTAACGGTAGAAACATCTGCATAATAAAAACCACAGCCTTAAACAGATGCTCCACTGTGTGTTCGCTACATTTCAAATTAAGTGCTTTTCTAAAATAAATACATTTTTATTATTATTATTTTTAAGCCATCATTTTCTGGAATTACTTTAATTAGGCCAAAAAATAAAGAATACTTTTAAAAGTAAATATTTGATTGAAATTGATGCTGCTACTTTTAGAAAAGTGCAGCTTTAAGTGACACTATGAACAATCTGAGGGTTTATAAAGGGTTTAGGTCTACAGAAGTGTAATAATAATTCATAGAATTAATAACTGGTCCCACTAGCTTTGGTGCATGACACCTTATCCAGGACAAAAAGAATTTCCTGGATTTAATACCTTGGTGTGTTTTGATCTGAAGAGGCCGAAAACAGGAAAGTAGCTTAAAGAATCGCCTGAATGTCTCCGTTTCTTGTAGAAAACCTCTTTGGCACAGTTAAAGTCCACGCACTTATTAACTCGCATGTAAACACGAACCGTGACTTGATCGATGATGATGCTTCTTCCTCTGACGCGAGATCTGTGTTGGGTTAAGCAGCCTGGTGGGCAAATATTTGGTGCCCCCTTGTGGAAGCTCCAGGAACAGCAGCGTGGAACCGAGAGCAACCAGGTGTCCAGGTGCAGGACTTCGTCCGTGTGAGGACCGGGTCTCGGCCCCGCTCACCACTGGATCTGGGAGAAGGGATGCCTCAGCAGCTCCTCGGCGCTCGGCCGGTGTTTGGCCTCCACGAAGATGCAGCGGATAAAGTCCCGCGCCTGGTCCGAGGCGCGCGGCGGCAGCAGCGGGTTGGTCGGCTGCGTGGCGATCTTGAATATCGCCGCCATGGCTTCAAACTCGGCCCACGGCGGCTTTTCGGTGAGCATCTCGACCACGGTGCAGCCCAGGCTCCTGCAGGGGAAACGTGTTCACGGCTCAACTAGGGCTGTAGTGATGCAATAATCTCACGATACGATACACGATACTCTGCCCACGATACGATATATATTGAGGTATTCAGCAAACGGTACAATTCAATACACTTTTGCGATTTTCTGACAGATTTTAGAGGGACAGAGTGATTTTGGTGACATTTTGTGACTGTTATAAAGTTGGATTGAATTAATTTAACTGAAAACTGATTAAAAGCACCAACTACACAATACCTGGCTCTGGTTGGACACAGACTTAAAGTGGACAGCTGGACAAAATGAATCAAAGAAGTGGTGAGAAAACATGTTTCTTTTAGTTGAAACAGTCCAAACTGTAGCTGACATGCATTAGTAAAGTAAATAAAGTGAACCAAGTTCTGCTCTGAATAGTTTGATACCTTTTTAACCTGAACATCTGAAGGAATCACTCTAAGTCCTGATGACCTGGTGAAGCAAGCAGTGAGTGAACAAGGTGACAGTTGGATGTTACGATACTTAAGGATGAATATCGATTTTTTTCTAGGAAAGAAAATATCGATATATATCGTGATATCGATATATTATACAGCCCTAGTTTAAACAAACCCATGTGTTTCATTAAGTCACATTTATAAACTGTTGGTGTGACTTAATATTCTAACCTTAAAAGCCATGTTTTGATAAGTAATCAATATGTTGCTGCTGAAACGGATGTTACGATACTTGCAGATGAATATCGATTTTTTTTTTAAGAAAGTATCGATATACTGTATATCACAATATCAATAATATTATACAGCCCTAGTCTCAACAAGCTGCAACCAGGATCGCATGTTTCATCTACATACCACAGAAACAAAGCGACGTTATGCAGGACGAGCTGATGGGCCTCTGGGGGGAAACACCGAATCCGTAATGACCTGTTGACTGGGAATCAGCGGCTCAAACTTTAACAGCTGCATAGCTGCGTTCGTTCCACCGCTTCAGAAACCTAACTGGGTCTGTCTGAGCGTTTTTACCGTGTGAGAGAAACCAAACTGAGCGTCTCACCAGACGTCGGCTTTCCTGCCGTATCCCTCGCCGCTGATGACCTCGGGACTCATCCAGTAGGGGGTGCCGGTCACGGAGCGGATGCCGGTTCCAGACATGCAGATGGTCTGCAGCCGCTTGCTGGCGCCGAAGTCTCCCAGCTTCACGTTTCCCGCCGAATCCCGCAGGATGTTGGCTCCTGGCAGCGACAGGTCATCAAATCAGAGCCGTTTCTGACTGATGTGAGACTGAAATCTGTGTTTTGAAACTACCTTTGATGTCTCTGTGCACGATCATGTTACTGTGCAGGTAGGACATGCCCTCCAGAATCTGTCGTGTGTATTTGCGGGTAACGTTTTCTGTCAGGGCCCCATAGGCTTTCAGTGATCTTTGACTGAACCCTAACGGAGAAGAAAACATCGTTTAAAGGCGACGACGTCTATTAATTCACTGAACATGGACATAAAGTCACTGACCAGTTACAACAGTTTTTAATAGCAGTGCATGTCTTTACCACTTGGAGGATTTTGGCATTTTGTCATATTTCAACCACATTTTTGACACTTTACTGGGTTGTTATTACAAACTTTTGAAAACCGGTTTTCTCTTTGATATTAATAAGCAGCAGTTATTAGCCACAACTAACCAAAAAGCTACATTCACTAAGCAATAATCCGCTAAACAAGAATCTTAGCTTTGTGAGAGCTAAACTGCTAAAGACAAAGAAATTGGCACAAGCTAATGTTAAATTTATAAAAGCATGAAAAAATGAGCATAAGCTGATACAGATGTTAAATTATAAAAGCTAACATTAAACCGCTAAGACGTTTAATACTGCAGAAGCTTATGCTAAACATCTAAACAGATGAAACGTTAGTAAAACTTAACACTAAACAAAAAGACATTAAAAAATTAGCAGAAGCTAATGCTAAACCTCTAAACAGATGAAACATTAGCAAAAGTTAACACTAAACAAATAGATGTTAAAAAATTAGCAGAAGCTAATGCTAAACCTCTAAACAAACGAAACATTAGTAAAAGTTGACACTTAAATAGACGTTAAAAAATTAGCAGAAGCTAATGCTAAACCTCTAAACAGATTAAACATTAGCAAAAGTTAACACTAAACAAATAGACGTTAAAAAAATAAGCAGAAGCTAATGCTAAACCTCTAAACAGAAACATTAGCAAAAGTTAACACTAAAGAAATAAAGACGTTAAAAAAATTAGCAGAAGCTAATGCTAAACCTCTAAACAGATAAAACATTAGCAAAAGTCAACACTAAACAAATAGACATTAACAAATTAGCAGAAGCTAATGCTAAACCTCTAAAAATGTAAATAAGCATCAGACGTTGACGTAAAACTGCAAACCCAACGTTGCTTTCATTCAAAGTACATGCTGTGAATTCTGCATCGTTGTTATTCTTTGGTTTGCAGATGTTTATTACGACGTGACCGGACAGTTTAATTTTAAGTTGCCAATGTAAAGTGATGCATTCGCCCCAGGACTCACCCCGGGCATGTACTCCATGAAGATGGTGAGAGTTTTCTCGTTGTGGTCCCTCAGGCAGCCGTAGTACTGCACGATGCGCTCGTGATGCAGGTTTTTCAGAAGCTGGATTTCACACTCCAAGGCGCTAACCTCCTGCAGGAAACACACAGACAGAGAGACAGACAGAAATCCCACATTACAGATTAGAAAGACACTTCCAATTTAAGAATAAAAGCTTATTGGACAGACCCGAAGACCTGGAATGGAAGAAGGAAGCTGAAATATTGTTGATCCCACAGAGTTTTCCTGTGTTTACCTCTGAGAATGAGGCCACAGCAGAGACAGAGGACAGAAAGGGAAGTCAGGGACACACAGAGTAACCCAAACCCCCAGCACACAGCCCAGTGTGGAGCAGCGACTGATTCGGATCTGCAGACGGGGTCACCGGAGGTCAAGGCAGTCCTGACCCTCGGCTGCTGCACAGTAAAAATGCTGGTGTTGAATTAACACCCCAAAGTGTCTATATGTGTTCAAGTCAGCTGGTGTTAAATTCAACAATACAGAGTGTCACATTAGCATTACAACGGTGCTGGTGTTAAAATATATTAAAAGTAACACCAGTGTAGTGTTGATCACAAAACATAATGTGGTGTTAAAGCAGTAAATAATTGACCCACAAGGTGTCAATATCAGTTAAATCCAGTGGAAAATATCCAAAACAATACACAGAAATGGAAAGTTCAACTTTTATTAAACCAATTTCAGTATATAGACCAAAGTTAATTTAACAAAAATATGGGTGTCAAACTTGTAACACTTACAAAAGTGTTACTTTAACACCAGCTGACTTGGACACATATAGACACTTTTGGGTGTTAATTCAACACCGGCATTTTTACTGTGTGCAAGGATAACTCACCAGTTAAGTTAATTAAAAACGGAGTAAAAAAATATTATTATTAGCTGGTGTGATGAAAATATTAATGTTTTCAGATTTTCTTGCGTTTCTCCAGAGATCCTAAATGTTTTTTTAATCCGTTTTGGGGTTAGAAACTAATTTGGACACTAAAACTAAAACACTCAGCACCTCGAGGATACAGGAAGTGACAGCGCATGTTTTCTCTTCGGCAAACAGGAAGAGACGTTAAAATAAGGAAGAGGTGGGGGGAGAGAAAAGCTCCACCACAGATTCCGCTCGCTCAGTTTCTGCTGGGCTTTTCTCAACCGGCAGATTAAATAAAGTCACGGCCGCTGCAGCGGTTGTCTCACCTTGCCGGTTTCAGGACTGCCGGGGTCAAACTGGACTTGCTTGGCGGCCAGTTCTCTCCCAGTGTCCACGTCGTAGCAGAGGTAGACCTGACCAAACGCACCCTGGCCCAAAAGCTTCCCGCGGCGCCACGTCACCGGGGCGCTGGGCGCTGAGAGGACACACACACACACACACACAGATTCTTCAATCGCGACGCATTTATCCCCCTTCAAGGAGGCCATGGTTCTCTGAGGGGTGTTCAAAATGTGGCGCAGGGGCCATTTGTGGCGCTTAAGAGTTATTGCGGCCCCCAAAAAACAGTTAAAGATACAAACTTAACCCATTCAGCACAGGAAATGTTAAGCATGATGAAGTATTACTATTCGCCACACTTTTCCTACTCGATGTATTAAATTTGAATAGACCAGAGGTTCTTAACCTGGGTTCTGTCGAACCACAGGGGTTCGGCGGAGCCTCTGAGGTAAAGACTCACTTGTGTAAAGTCGTGATGACGCCCCACTTTGACATCACTTACTGCAGAGGATCATGTTACATTGCTTAGCCAATCAGAGGATCACATTACATTGCTTAGCCAATCAGAGGATCATGTTACATTGCTTAGCCAATCAGAGGATCACGTTACATTGCTTAGCCAATCAGAGGATCACGTTACATTGCTTAGCCAATCAGAGGATCACGTTACATTGCTTAGCCAATCAGAGCTGTGGATGAGCTCTGATTGGAGGAGCTCAACTCTCAGCAGGGATTTGAACTTGTGTCTTTATTTACTTGAGCAAAGCTCAGTTTTGACCAAATTCTATAGTCTAAATCTGCTCCTTAGTCACATCTTCTCGGGGTTGGTGCTGCCTCTAGTGGTTTGGAGGTGGTAACACAACTAATATAATCACATTACTAAATCAGAATATCTCAAAGTCTTTATTATTTAATATTAATTTTTCATTCTCTTATGAATGTAGTGTTAATTAAATGATCTAAACCTTAAAGCGGTTCCAGTTTCTCTTGATGGCCAACCTGTTGAAACTGTGGCACATTTTAAATACCTTCGATATATATTGCGATATCGATATTATTGTACAGCCCTATAACCTGAACAACAAAAGTTACTCCAACGAGACGTCAGGCGAAAATTAGACGTACTGAACGAGATCAACATAAAGACGGAGCAAATCTTCCAAAATACCCTCAGGCTACACATCTGGATTACTTAACAGTCCTAGATCGATACCTTCTAGACCTTTTAATATTTTTCAAACGTTTTGGAAAAAAAAAAGTTTAAGCGGTTGAAAGACAAATCTGTAGAAAGTGCCAATTAATTGTCAAAATAACAATAATAATTTTTCTAGGAAAGAAAATATCGATATTATTAGACAGCCCTACTCACACTTGTGGGCGACGGGACGGTCGTGCGGACGCAGGCGGCCTTGCGTGTCGATCTGCTGCCAGCTGCCCAGACTCTCCTCGCTGCCGTTCAGCGACCGCCTCGAGGGAACCAACGTGAACAGGTTCCCCTGGGGACGCCGGATACGCGGAAACGTTCGGCGACCTGGGAGGAAGCGACGGGAGACGGTCGATAAAAACGGAGAGAGAAACGTCGTGTCCAGCCTGGCGATATTCGTCATACCTTCACTGTGGTCTTTGCAGTGCAGGGAGACGTGATACCTGCGAGGAAAGGTGCCTCCCTTCCCTGCTACCCTGTCGTACGCCTGATTCTCCCGGTCTGAAAACAAGATTCACAGATCGTCTAACCACTTTCAAAAATACATCCATCTTCTGGACACTCTTGTCGATCGGTATCTTCTGGACACTCTTGTCCCTTAGTGGGGGGGTCGGGAGGGTTGCTGGTTCCTCTCCAGCTAACGTTTTGGGTGAGAGGCGGGGTCAGGGGTCACCCTGGACAGGTCACCAGTCTGTCCCAGAGGCCAATTTGTAATTATTTCTCTGTTTTTTCTGTATCCATCCACCCATCCATTTTCTTTACACCCTTGTCCCTTATGGGGTCGGGAGGGTTGCTGGTTCCTCTCCAGCTAACGTTTCGGGTGAAAGGCGGGGTCAGGGGTCACCCTGGACAGGTCACCAGTCTGTCGCAGGGCAACACAGAGACACACAACCATGCACACACACACACACACCTAGGGACAATTTAGATAGACCAATTAACCTGACAGTCGTGTTTTTGGACTGTGGGAGGAAACTGGAGTACCTGGAGAAAACCCACCATGCACAGGGACAACATGCAAACTCCATGCAGAAGGACTTGGGCCGGGAATCGAACCCAGAACCTTCTTGCTGCAAGGCAGCAGCTGTACCAACTGCACCACTGTGCAGCCCCACTTTCTATAATAAAAGGGTAACGTCTCCGTTTACGTCAGCGTTGGCCTCACTGCAAACAAACTCTTGATGTTACCCAGTAATTCTGGCCCAGTTTCTAGTATAAATGTCTTAACACACTTAAAATAAGACAAAACCAACTACAAAAATGGGAAAATCTTATAAGTGAAGTAACCTGCCAACGGAACTAGAACTGGGTTGCTAGGTAACGGCTGGGCTTGGCTGGGGTTGCTAGGTAACGGGCTGTGCTTGGCTGGGGTTGCTAGGTAACGGCGCCAGTGGAACTAGCAGGTTTTAATCAGTATCAAGAAAGTATTGATTTAAAAGAAGCTGCAGCCTGAAATGACCCAATTCAGATTTTTTTTGGCAATTCCGATGTTTTTTCCGGGTCGTTCACACTGCCAGTAAATGGACCTGTATGTGTTCTGCAGTGTGAACGGGGAAACGACCTGAAAGTGTCCCGCATGCGCAGTAGAGGGCGCAATAGCGTCAGCGTTCTCGTGATCTGCCAACCGCCATAAAAAGAAGAAGAAGAGCTCAGTGTTTGTAAACATGGAGGCTAACGGTGGAGCTTAGCTACATATTTGAAGTTGTTGTCCGACCGGAGCAACATATTAACAACTTAATCCTCATATAGTCCGTCATGGTTGTTGTTGTTTTTCTTCCCGTATCAGGACTCAGAATAGTGAGATTTGTTGAGAATCAGTGACGTTCAGTTCGGATGAATGAGACCTGGACGTTATGGTCACATTTGAATCGGATACGTATCGGATATGGGTCACATTCTAAAACAATCTGACCTGAGCTGTTCACACTGCCATGAAAAGATCAGATACAGGTCGCATTACGTCAAAACAATCAGAATCGGGTCACTTCAGGCTGCAGCGCCCTTATTTGTTGCTGAACAGTTTCATGCAAGTTATTTTTGTTGATTTTTTTATATTTGCACCTGAATCAAGATAAAAACACGGGTGAAGATTTTGTGTTTTTGCTCCTTCTGATCTCAGGTACACTGTACCTGTCAAATTTTACCCGAGTAATTTTATTATGAAGCAACGATAAATTTAGTGTTTAATGATGGATTTGAACTGTTAATTTTCCAAGCCGAAACAATAGAACAACTTACAACTTCACTGAGTTACAAAACTTGAATTAACGCACAAATGTCATGAATTATAGAGATGCAGATGTAACTACAGTTGGGAAGTAACTAGATGCATTTAGTTACATTTACTTGAGTAACATTTTGGAGAGAAAAAAAATCACTTTTAAAGGTTATTTTTACTCTGCTGCACATTTCAATTCACTTTGTTCCACAACAACAACACTGTTAATAAACCGTTTTGTTTTTGTGCCCGATTTTGCCATTTGCTGTAATACTGTAAATTGTGACTTATAGGAATCATTTTCATTTTGATCTTTAAAAACACCAACATTTCCTCATAACTTCATATTTTGGTCGATCTGATGATGTAACTTTGCTTTTACTTCAGTAAAAATACGCTGAAGTAATGCTACTCTTACCAGAGTGTAAATTTTTGTGCATTCTTGCAGAAAACCTCCATGATTTCTCTCACCTGACACTTCTTGCCGGTTATCTGGGTAACTCTTGGCTCTGTGCATCCGTGACTTCCTCAGCGAAGGGCTGCAGAAGAATGAAAGGTTTTGTAAAATAAGCGTTGTCAAGACTACAATCATAATAAAATCAGCCAATATCTGATATGGAGATGTAGCAGAAGAGGGAATAAATTTGGATGGAGCATGGTTGAGGTCACATTTGATTTAATAGGCGGTTTGTTTGCTACCTTTCCGAGTTGCTGTCCAGGGACTGACAGCTGCCAGAAACTGAATTTTCTGCGCTGCTCCAAGGATCCAGCACCTGTTCAGACCACAACAAAAACCCGAATGAACACAGAGAGTTTTTACAGTTCTGAAAAATATATCTGGTGCCGTCTCACTTTGTAACTTCACCATCAAAGTTTTAGAGCCGACAATTAATCAATTAATCAGAAAAAAATTGGCTCTGTACAGATTTTTCATTTAACTACTCAAGTTGTTTTTGTACAATAATAGAAATGCATTAAATGATGCAAACGAATAATTAAATTCCTTTTTTAAACAAGAAACTAAACATTTTATTTAGCATTAGCATTTCTTTAGTCAGTTTGAAGCTAAATCTGAACCATCTGAGGAGTTTTGGCCAAAACATATTTACAAATAAACGTGTTTTAATCTTAAAAATAATATGCATATATGTACTGTTCAGTTTTGGTTTGATTACCGAGATCTGTAATCAGTAAGCTATTAAAACAAGCTCAATAAGTTTTATTTCCACAATTTATTGTTATTTTCTTTTCTCTTTCTACCAAAAACTGGATAATCGAGGTTTCCAGTCTGGTGTTTTGGTCTAAATTAGTTTTTAAAGGATAATTTTGCTTAGAGACTTCATAATTCACTTAGTCATTTCTGTTAGTTTTTTTCCATGTCAAATGTGAATTTATATGTTAAATAAATATAGTGGTCTGTCCAGGGTTGCGAAAAAAGGAAGACATGATGAGGAGTAGTAGCGACGAGAGAGATTGATTAATTGGCTATGATGACAAATGGTCACTTATGACAAAACAAATTCAGCTAAACAAACAAGAAAATCTGTCAGCCTTCAGGTAGACGGAGTAATTTCAGATCCAGTTCTGAAGAGAAGCGTTACATAAACGCACAAAAAATATTTTATCTTAGTGATCTGTCCAGCGGTTGCGTGAAACATAGCAACAGTGAACGGAAGCAGCTGAAAGTCTTAGTCCTATGTACAAAATCAGTCTGTATTTTCCTTGTGAAAGTTTACTGACATTATCCTTTTGTAGCTACTCAGACTTTGTTCCAAGAAGAAGGTCTGACCTCAGAACTTTATAAGTCTAACTAGTTTTCTCACAATAATCTTTTTTTTCTTCTGTTATTTTCTTATTTTATTATTTATTTTGGATATTTAAAGTGTTTTCCAGTTTCACTGTTAAAAGTTCATTAGAATTTTAAGTTTATTGATATTTAAAAACGTGCTCTTGAGTAATTATTATGCATTATTTTACTTTAAAATGGTCTCAAATGACAATATTATCATTTATCACAATAACTTCTGGAACAATTTATCATCCAGCAGAATTTGTTATTATGACAAGCCTATTGATAACTGCTCTAAATACGTTATTCTTGCAGAAAACTGCTTTTTTTAAGTGCATAGTCCTGTTAACAATTAATAAATTAACTGTTTCAGCCCTAGAAAGTTTAAATAAATACAGTTATTTCTACATTCTGCACGGACCGGCCTCGAACTGCACACTGCTGATGCAACAGAAAGGCAGAACGCCCCTCCTGTTTCCTCTTAGGCAAGTTTATTCTTGCGAAGTAATGCAATTTAGAAACAAAAAGCTATTTTCCTCACATTACCTCGTCCTGCTCTAATGAGAAAACCCATTTAAGGCTGTGTGGATCCCGTCTGCGTGCGTTTCCTCCTCAAACATGGAGGAGGTGACTCACGCATTGGTCGCTGGTTTCTGGGATGAACTCGCCCTCGCTGTTGATGCTGGTGTAGGAACCCTGGCGGGCGATGCGCTGCTGCCGCTCCGGCACGTATCCGGGAGGCGGCGAACTTCGACCCGTGTTCTGAGAACCTTTAAATACACACAAAAAAACAACCACATGCAACATTTAGTAATATGATAAACACAAACTGGATCGTCATCTCTGTTTCGCTTCGTATTTATAGCCCAGAGTGACAGGAAGTCACTGTTTACCAGTATAAAGATAAAAACGGTGTGAGCTCATCTATTATTACCCAACTTATTTAATTTATTTGCAAATATTTCTTAGAAGTATGTGACCATTTTCCAGCTGTATGAAGACAACATCCATACCCGTGACCTGAGCAACAAAAGTTACTCCAACGTAGGGATGTTTCAATACAATAATCTCACGATACGATACACTATGTTCTGCCCACGATACGATATATATTGCGATATTCAGCAAACGATACAATTCAATTCACTTTTGCAATTTTCTGAAAGATTTTAGAGGGACAGAGTGATTTTGGTGATATTTTGTGACTGTTGGATTGAATTAATTTAACTGATAACTGATTAAACGCACCAACTACACAATACCTGGCTCTGGTTGGACACAGACTTAAAGTGGACAGCCGGACAAAATGAATCAAAGAAGTGGAGAGAAAACATGTTTCTTTTAGTTGAAACAGTCCAAACTGTAGCTGACATGCATTAGTAAAGTAAATAAAGTGAACCAAGTTCCTGCTCTGAATAGTTTGATACCTTTTAACCTGAACATCTGAAGGAATCACTCTAAGCCTGATGACCTGGTGAAGCAAGCAGTGAGTGAACAAGGTGACAGTTGGATGTTACGATACTTGATGATGAGTATCGGTTTTTTTAGGAAAGAAAAAAAAAATATATATATATATATATCGCGATATCAATATTATTATACAGCCCTATAACATGAGCAACAAAAGTTACTCCAACGAGACGTCAGGCGAAAATTAGATATACTGAACGACATCAACATAAAGATGGAGCAAATCTTCCAAAATGCACTCAGGTTACACATCTGGATTACTTAAGTCCTAAAACGATAACTTCTAGACCTTTTAATATTTTTCAAATGTTTTGCAAAAAAAAGTTTATTTAAAAGTTTTCTACAGACAAATGTGTAGAAAGTGCCAATTAATTGTCAAAATAATCCCTTACTAAACTAATCAATGCTCCTTTCAGACTCTGTTCCTTTGCAGCATAGCGTTAATCAGACCTAATACTTGTTCTTATGAGTTCTTGTTTCTTTACCTCACAATATTCAACAGGTAATGAGTTAAAAAAACAACTAAAGAAAAACTTAAAAAACCTGGACAACTACTAATGAAAACCACTTCAAAAGTTTACAAGCAGGTTAGATTTCTGAGAAGAAAAACTACAAACAGAGGCAGTTTAATCCATGTAAACAGGTGATTCATTTAAAATGCTACAAATTAAGTTTTCTCCTCTGAAGTTCAAAGCCCAAAGCAAACATGGAGCAGATGAGCCTGCATACACAAACCTTCAAGCTTTCATAGCTGCTGCTGCTGCTATAAAGTCAAGCTGTAAAGCCCTTCTGCTCCTCAGGATAAAGAGAAACCGCCAAAACCAGACCGCTTGCCAACAAAGTAATAGCACTTTCCAATCTGATTGGCTGCAATCCAGCAGGCGGCGTCAAGTGATGGTGAAAAGGAAAAGGAAGAGGATGAAACACGAGGAAGGGAAGCAGAAAAAAAAGAAGACTGTACAGAAGAAACGAAAGCACCCAGGTGCAAATATAGGCCCCTAGCATGTTATTGTTTGTGTTGGCTGTGTAATAATATCGATACCGCGATATATAAAATTATATATATATATATATATATATATATATATATATTATTTATTTTCCTAGAAAAAAACCATATTCATCCTTAAGTATCGTAACATCCAACTGTCACCTTGTTCACTCACTGGTTGCTTCACCAGGTCATCAGGCTTAGAGTGATTCCTTCAGATGTTCAGGTTTAAAATGTATCAAACTATTCAGAGCAGGAACTTGGTTCACTTTATTTACTTTACTAATGCATGTCAGCTACAGTTTGGACTGTTTAATTAAAAGAAACATGTTTTCTCTCCACTTCTTTGGTTCATTTTGTCCAGCTGTCCACTTTAAGTCTGTGTCCAACCAGAACCAGGTATTGTGTAGTTGGTGCTTTTAAATTTCAGTTTTCAGTTAAATTAATTCAATCCAACTTTATAACAGTCACAAAATGTCACCAAAATCACTCTGTCCCTCTAAAATCTTTCAGAAAATCGCAAAAGTGTGTAGAATTGTATAGTTTGCTGATATATCACAATATATATCGTATTGTGAGCAGAATATCGTTTATTGTATCGTGAGATTATTGCATCACTACAGCCCTAATCTGGAGGTTTTGTGCAGTGCTGGAGGGCAAAAACCCGATTCTGTTACCGAGTATGTAGAAGAACAGCCTGCTCTGCTGACGTTCTGAAACCTGGAGATGTAGGTGTTATTTTAGAGCAAAGCACCACAGAAAAAGAGATGAAAAACGACTCAAACCCACTTTTTTCCTCCTCTCTCTGTCGGCTAATCTGCACGCAGACTAGTTGCCATAGCAACTGATAACGACGCTACCACGCATCAGGTTTAAACACCAAAAAACACGAAAACATTTCACGCACACAGAACAGAACATTCAGTCCGTTACAGTTTTATGTCGTCAGGCTTCGTGTTTATTTTGCGATTATTAATAAGTGATCGGTGTGGTGGATCAGCAACCGCTGCTATTGGCTAATCTAAGACTGCGGTGGTAGATTAGCTAATTGAAGCGCTTGCTCTACTGATGGTCTGTAGAGCTGGTGTGTGGGTCGCCTTTTCTTTATCTTGGAACTGAACCGGAACAAACTGAATTCTGCAGCACGTCTACATGTTACGGTTGTCATAGTCAAGCTAGCATAACCGACCTTGAAATGTTTTTTCTTAATTAAGGACTTTTTTCTGACCTCTTATCTAGTTGTAGTCATGTTGATAACTAGCAGCAAAGCACTGCGTCCCTCTTTCTTTTAGATATTACATGTACGTTGAAGATTTTGTGCGATAAATTGATAACTTAACAGATAAAACCAATGCTGCACAGTAAAAATGCCAGTGTTGAATTAACACCCAAAAGTGTCTATACGTGTCCAAGTCAGCTGGTGTTAAATTCAACACTACAGAGTGTCACATTAACATTTACAACGGTGCTGGTGTTAAAATATATTAAAAGCAACACCAGTGTAGTGTTGATCACAAAACATAATGTGGTGTTAAAAAGTAAATAATTGACCCACAAGGTGTCAATATCAATTAAATCCAGTGGAAAATATTCAAACCAACACACAGAAATGGAAAGTTTAACTTTTCTTAAACCAATTTCAGTATTATAGACCAATGTTAATTTAACAAAAAAATGGGTGTCACTGGCATTTTTACTGTGCACCTGTATCCACCTGAACTGTGTTGGCTGTAGGTCTTTGGGGCTGAGGGAAGAACAAACCAAACCAAACCACTACATGTATAAATCATTAATACGTGTTAAGTTTTAAAATCCTCTGACAGATCCTACTTAAAGTTAAAGTATTAGGTCTGATGGTTCAGAAACCTTTATAGGGTGCTTTGTGAATACTGGCAGTGGCAATTATATATTATATATATATATATATATATATATATATATATATATATATATATATATATGGAAAATATTCAAAAATGTAAAGTTTAGCTTTTCTTAAACCCATTTCAGTTTTATAGACCAAAGTTAATTTAACAAAAAAATGGGTGTCAATCTTTTAACACTTTCAAAAGTGTTACTTTAACACCTGCTCACTTGGACACATATAGACACTTTGGGGTGTTAATTCAACACTGGCATGTTTACTGTGTAGTCATCGTTAGTGGGCAGCTGGGGGGGGCGGGGGGGGGGGGGGCGATGCCAGGGGTCTGCAGTACAAGAAAGGCTGATTTGTGGCCCGTTTACCTGTGGACAGGTGGCGCCCTCTGGCCTCGGAGGGCTGGTACGCCGTACTGACGTCTCCAGTGGAGTGGGAGGCCTTGATCCTCACCTGCTTACACTGTCCATGATGAAGGTTGGAGGAGGCCTGCAGATAGGAGGAGGAGGAGGGGCGAAAAGTTTTAACCAAGGTTCTTAAAACAAAGCATGTCGGTGTCGCGTGGAAATAATCAGGAAGCCTCGTTTTTCACAACGTGGGATTAAGAAAAGGACGTTGTGCAAAGGGTCTTACGTTGCTGCGCTCTTGAGAAAGCAGCATTATCCTGATGCTCTTCATGCTGGAGCTTCGGTCAAGCAGGTCGATCGCCTTGTCCAGGTCATCCTGACCCCGCAGAGGAATGGACATCTGCTTGGAAACCACAAAGAAAACAAGCAGACAAAGCAGGAGCAGTGGTTTGAAAATTAAAGTCAGACTAAAAATACATGTATTCATGTAAAAATAGACATAAATATATCTGAGCCCATTTCAAGCCACTGGAATCTTAAAATGAAATAAAAAGTTCAAATTTTAAACAGTATTGAACATATTTAATTCCATAGGAAGCTAACTTGTACTGTAAATAATTGTTCTATGTACTATGACCATTGTTTCTTTTTTGCTCCCCTCTTTTTATTTCATTGGTCTTTTTTATTTTTCTTCCTGTCCTTCATTCCTCATCCTATGTAATTTTTGTCTAATCGAAAAAACATTTTAGCTCTATTAATTTATCTATTGCACGTCTAAATTCACCTGCCTCTTTTCCAGTGGCCCTAATCCTTTTCCGTACACATCACTTATTTTCTTCTTCATTAGCATCTTTTACTGTGATATATATTAATAAATACATATTTTAAAACCCTGCAGAAAAAAAAAAAACAGGTTTAATTTTTTTAACACCCAACCATTAAATAAACTTAATAAAGTATGGAGGACGTCCTTTGATGAGTCTTTTCTTAGCCAACACTAAAACTGAAGTATTTTGAACAAACTTCCAGAAAACTGAAAAACAGCCGAAACATCGAGTTCCTTTAAATCAAGGCTAAAACCCATCAGGTTTGAGCTGCCAACTGATCAACATATTGGATGTGTTTTCTCGATCTTTTTAACAAAACGTAATGTTTATTGATTGATTATCGATAACTGTGTGATGTTTTAATGATGCGACGCATTTCAAACTTCCTTGTTTTCAAAACGTCCCAAACAAATAAACTTAACTTGAAGATATTCATCTGTGTTTGGTCAATTTTTATAGTTTTTTACCAACATTATGAAAGCTGTAATCCTTAATATTGCTCATAATTTAACACAAAAATGTATGTGTGTAACTGGAATATAATTAACATGATCCCAGAGAACATTCATATGTTGCACAATACTAAAAATAAACTAAATGTTCTGAAATCACTTGAGTTTTGTGTTGCGTTATCAGTGCAACCTTTAAAAAAGTCCAAGCCAGTGGTTCTTAACCTGGGTCCAACAGAACCGCAGGGGTTCAGTGAGTCGGTCTCAGGGGTTCGGCGGAGCCTCTGAGGTAAAGACTCACTTGTGTAAAGTCGTGATGACGCCCAACTTTGCCATCACTTGCTGCAGAGGATCATGTTACATTGCTTAGCCAATCAGAGGATCACGTTACATTGCTTAGCCAATCAGAGGATCACGTTACATTGCTTAGCCAATCAGAGGATCACGTTACATTGCTCAGCCAATCAGAGGATCACGTTACATTGCTTAGCCAATCAGAGGATCACGTTACATTGCTTAGCCAATCAGAGGATCACGTTACATTGCTTAGCCAATCAAAGGATCACGTTACATTGCTTAGCCAATCAGAGGATCACGTTACATTGCTTAGCCAATCAGAGGATCACGTTACATTGCTTAGCCAATCAGAGGATCACGTTACATTGCTTAGCCAATCAGAGGATCACGTTACATTGCTTAGCCAATCAGAGGATCACGTTACATTGCTTAGCCAATCAGAGGATCACGTTACATTGCTTAGCCAATCAGAGGATCACGTTACATTGCTTAGCCAATCAGAGGATCACGTTACTTGCTTAGCCAATCAGAGGATAACGTTACATGGCTTAGCCAATCAGAGATCAGGTTCACATTGGTTAGGCCACCTCAAGGATCACGTTACTTGCTTAGCCAATCAGTGATCACGTTACATTGCTTAGCCAATCAGAGGATCACGTTACATTGCTTAGCCAATCAAGGATCACGTTACATTGCTTAGCCAATCAGAGGATCACGTTACATTGCTTAGCCAATCAAGGATCACGTTACATTGCTTAGCCAATCAGAGGATCACGTTACATTGCTTAGCCAATCAGAGGATCACGTTACATTGCTAGCCAATCAGAGGATCACGTTACATTGCTTAGCCAATCAGAGGATCACGTTACATTGCTTAGCCAATCAGAGGATCACGTTACATTGCTCAGCCAATCAGAGGATCACGTTACCTTGCTTAGCCAATCAGAGCTGAGGAGGAGCCCTGATTGGAGGAGCTTCACTCTCAGCAGGGATTTGAACTTGTGTCTTTAATTACTTCAGCAAAACTCACAGTTTTTACCAAATTCTGTAACTTTCTGTGTTCTTCTAAATCTGCTCCTTAGTCGTATCTTTTCCGGGTTTCTACTGCCTCTAGTGGGTGGAGGTGGTAACACAACTAATATAATTACATTACTAAATCAGAATACCTCAGAGTCTTTAATATTTATTATTAATTTTTCATTCTCTTAAGAATGTAGAGCTAATTAAATGATCTAAACCTTAAAGTGGTTCCAGTTTCTCTCGATAGTCAACCTGTTGAAACTGTGGCTCATTTTAAATACCTTGGGTCGTTCCTGGACAGTCAGATCAACTTTGCTGAAAACACTGAATGTATTTTGAAGAACTGTTCCCAGAGACTCTACCTTTAAGAAAACTTAGTGATCTTTGGGTGACCCAACTAGAGTTATCTCTACTCTTATGCCTTGAATTTGAGGGGGGGAATCATTTTATTTATCATTACAGAAGGATTCAGTGAATGCGCATATGAAACTTGTGGGTTCGGTTCCTCAAAAAAGTTTAAGAACCACTGGTCTAAATGTTTGTGTTAAATGAATGTTAAATGTTTGTGAAAAATGTTAAACTTGCCTCATTGTTCATATAATGGAGCTCCAGCTGCTGGCCAAAGACGCTCTTCACCTTTTCCTGAATCTCCTCAAACTGCACTGGCCTCCCAAACACCAAGATCCTGCACAGAAAAACCAAGAAATCACACAGACAGGAAGACTGGAACAGATTTATGCCAGCTGGTAGGAAAACAGCACTCGACTTACTCCACACGTGCAAAGAAAATACCTTTTTTTTTGTTGTTTTTTTTCGGTGTGTGCAGATTCTTCTAAGAACACCTTAAATATTTGTGGCTTGTGTTGGCAGCCACATGCTAACCACAATACTTTCCCTTCCACTCTCCAGCTCACATACCTTTCAGATTAAAGTGCTGGAGCGCTTCGTCTCATGAACTGGAAGATGTGACAAGAGCAGCATGCCGACGGGAACCTGTTTACGTTCAGGCTCACAGAAATACGTTCCACTTTCTCGACATGTGCAGAGCTGCTAATGCATAGCTGCAAACAGAAAGCAACGTAAACTCACCTTTTCTCTCCTGAGTATTCAAACTTTATCCTGACATCATCCTAAAAAAAAATAAAAATAAAGAACAGAAAGGTCAAGGAGTTCTTTTCTTTCCTCCAGCATTTACAAGAACCCACTTCCACTCTTAGTTTCCACTAATTACTAAGGTTATTTGGGAGGACAGACATTTATCTTACCATGGAAAACACAAATGTTGTGTTTATATTTCGGGGATATATTAATCAAAGCCATTTTGAAGCAGGAGCTTGGAGGTTATTGGTTAATCTAAATAGAAAGCAGGACTTGAAGCAGACAGATCCAAAGGTAACAAACTACAACAGACAGCCTCTATGAAACTGAACTCATTCATTACAGACATTAAAATGCAAAGTTGCACATGATTTTAAATGTTTTTAGCATTAGCATTTCTTTTTTTTGTACAAATTGTGTTTTGCTTGTGAAAGCACATGAAAAGAAACTTAGCAAATACTTCCTCCACATAGTTTCAAGCTAGAAACTCACACCTGTGTAATACGTATCAAAGCACCTTTTTCAGTGAGACATCTGCAATCTTAAAAGGTTAATAAAAACACTGCGCTTTAAAAGTTAAACAGCTTCATAACAACGACCAGCCGCATTGACGCGTCTCTGTCAAGTTCCCATGATCTTAATGATCAATAAAATCTGGATAAATGACCGGCTTTTTTCACATGGGGTTGGATTAAACTGATTATTTCACTGAATAAATGAAATCATCACTTAAAATCTGCGTTTTCTACGTTTGACAGAAATCCAAACAAAAGAAAGTACAGGGTGGCCCATGAAAAAGTAGCCATGAGTGGCCACCGAGAGCGCCGGGCTTAACAACTTGTGACTTTAATCTGTGGGAAATGTGTACGCTAATAACCCGCGAACGTTACAGCAGCTGAAAGACGATATTCGCATTGCAATTCAGAGCTTTGGTGCCCCAGAGTTGAGTTGCGTAGATGACAATATGTTAAGATGTGCCCAAAACTGCTTTGACGCTCAAGGAAATCGTTTGGAGCTCTTTCTGTCAAGAGCGAGTAAAGATTTTGGCATTTCAAGTCTTTTCTTTCTTTACGGAAGGCCGCCAGTGATACTATAGAAACGCTGGCTTCTTTTTTAGGGCCACCCTGTACTTTGTCACAAACATTCAGTTGTTAAAGGGGAACTATTATGCAATATCTACATTTTGAACCATTTTACACTTTACTTTGTGCCTCTATTGTTTCAAAGAAAAAAAACCAAGCACTTAAAAGAAAGGTTTCTGGCAATTAATGTTTTTTTGGCGTCTGGGAAATGAGCCGTTTCAAAAACCTGCTGATTGTTAAATCACTGCACCGTTACTTAGCAACCCCAGCATGTTACCTAGCAACCCCAACACACTTGGGGCAGTTTACTGCTGTATGAGCTGTACAATGGCTGCTGGAAAAGTCAAGAGTGTCGTTGTTGACTTATCATCCAAAAACCACTTGCTGAATTCATGCTGGTTGTAAAGGAGGCTCCACTTCTGCTTTTCAAAGCTGCCTGGTTGTATATTTGAGCATTTGTTTGCAGCCATTTATATGAGAACTCAACGTTTCATGTAGGGATGTGCCGATCAGGTTTTTTTCTGCCGATACTGATACTGATCACCCCTGAGGGATGATCGGCAATACTGATCACATAATTATTTATTTTTTTTATCATAAACACTACCGTTACATTATGTGGAAAAAGGAACCATGAATTCACCTTAATTTAGGCAAAAACTTGTTTTTAATAAGTTTTTTCAAGAAGAAAACTAAACAAAACAGGCATTGTGCAAATTGAACTGCTATCAATAATACTATCTTTAACAGACTGATAACATATGAAGGCTCTGAAGAAGCTAAATAATGCAAAGAGCCAAAATAAAACCTCTCAACATTGACAAAAAATTCAAGTATAAAACTTAACATTCAAAGGCAAAAACAGGATCCATTACAATAAACAATCCAGAGTTACTGAATGAAAACTTCCTGTTAGCATAGCGGCTAGCTGGTTACTGCTAGTTCTGATTGGCTGTTTCTGACTGAGAGGAGTAACAGGGAGGAGATCGATTATTTTTTAGAGATTATCTGTCTCATGTTAGGACAGAGAAAGTTTTAATACGTATGTAAAATGTATTTTTTAGGTTAGATGCTGCAGCTTTAAACAGGTTCGGTGTGAGTCCTACCAGGTGGAGCAGAAGCGGCTCCGTGTCAAATATTACTAAATATTAAATATTACTACCTGTAGCGGAGCAGCGGTTCAACAGCAGAACCAGCGTCTTACATCGCAGCTCCAAGACTTAAATCATTTAGCGGGTTATTAGTTTATCTTTCTGACCGTCATGCTAATCCGGTGAGTGTTTGTAGCTGTGCTGCTTTACCTGCTGTCTGATCCTCCATGTTTTTTTACTGCACTGAGCCTCGATGTAGCCAAACTCCGTCATTGTTTTTATGTCTATTAGCTTCGTTGTGTTGATGCATTTTGACCTGCTTCTCTTTTCCCCGCAACACGCAAACGTCCTCATTCACTCAGTGGTTATAGTTACACATCGTTTAGGATTTGTTGCTGCACATTTGCGCAGTGAAGGAAAGACGAGACCAGCTGGACAGACAGGCTGGGAAATGAGATGCAGGTGATCAGTATCGGTTCAAGAGCCAATGATCAGATGGATCCCGATCATCACCGATTTCACAGAAATCGGCCGATTATGATCGGTTACCGATCGATCGGCTCACCTCTAGTTTCATGTAAACGTTGAGTTGGGGGCGAGGCCAGCAGCAGCTAATGCGGATTCAAAGTGGCCGGAACTGAACTGATCAGACTAAAATCTCATGATTTTGGACCGATTTTGTGTTTTGTATAGACCATAGATTCATCCTAATCAGTTCAAGGAAGCACCATAGGTCACTTTAAGGCCTTTTGACTTTGAGGATGAGTTTGAATCCTGACCTTGGGAACAATTTTACCTGTCTGTTGGCCTGTGTTGATGTCTTCGGCTTCCCGCTGTCGTAGGAAAACACCGGCTGTCGTCGCGTCATCTGGAGGGCAACCAGGTCCTTCATTATAGAGTGGAGAGCCTGTCTCTCATCTGACGACAGCCCAACGAAACACACAAACAAAGCAGAGCACATGCATAACACAGGGTTCATGCACTTTAAAATTCATCCACAGTAAAATTCAAGCACTTTTCAAGGACAAGCAGAGCAGCACTGCACTTTATAGTCTAAAGCAATACAACCGAACTACAAAAAATGACTATTTCAATTCACTACAATACATAATTTATTAATGTTATTAATGCCTTGTGACAACATCCTACAGCAGGGAGAAGGTAAACTGAAATATGACAACATTTTATGTTTTTAAATGTTTTTCTCATCATCAATACCACCTGACTGGACCAAGAACAAAAACAATTAATACCCCATTTTTTTAAAGTGTAAAAATTAATTACACAGATCCCATTGGAATAACAAACATTCACAACACTGAATCAATCAAAACACATCATGTTAAGGTTAACAATCTTTCTGCTCAAATTAAATGCTTAAAAATAATCTGCGAAACCTTGCCAGGTTTTCTGGAATTTGGAAAATAATTTTGGTAATTCTAACTGACTTAAAACATGAAACGTTTAGTCTGATTAAGAAAAAAATGCGTATTTTTATTACGCATTTGAAAATATCTGGTTTCAAATGTAAAAGTTTTCCAAATTTAGGCTTTTAATTGAACGTTAAATTGCACTTCACTTAAAAAATGAAACATTTTCCAAACCTTTAAAACACGGGTGTCCAAAGTTGGCCCTGGAGGGCCTGCATGTTTTAGTTCTCTCCCTGATTTTACACGCCTGCATCAGATGATGGCTCATTAGAAGCCTAAGCAGAAAACTGCCTTGCTGAGGAGGTTGTTACTACCACTAGGGAGAGAACTCAAACATGCAGGACACTCGAGGTCCCACTTTGGACACCCTTGCTTTAAAACATCTCACTGAACTCAAGCACTTACTTTCAAGGATTTTAAGAAGCGCTAGTAAAGATGGATGTGCATTTTCTCAAGTCACTCAGCCCTAAAAGGTGCAAATGGACATCTTGTCAGCTTTCTTAACCCATAATCCCATCTAAACCATCTTTGACTGGGTTTTCTGAGAGACAGGGAAGGACTGTGCTGTTTCTGATATGCTTATTTTCCCATGTTTGATCTCAGAAGAAACTGGACCTTGGCTGTGCTAACTCACAAAGAAAAATATTCCTCTTGTGTAGCTTGGAACGACATCATACGGCCCCAGGGCAGCTGAGGGAACCGGACCCAGAACCCAATCCTTCACCTGAGAGTCTGGAGCTGCTGATAGCTCAAACCAGGCCGATGTTTTCTGCTGAAACTGTTTTTATCTTGCGCTGTGTCAAAACTGTGCACTGAAATGCCTGTTTAACATCAGACTCACTCATTGCGGCAGTGTTGTGCAGGCGGGGTCCACAAACCAGGGTTCAGATTGGTGCCTCTGATGTGCCAGACCACCCACAGCCTGCAGGGGGAAACGCTGCAGTTAGTTAGGTTAATATCTCCAGATGAGTCAGGCAGGACATAACAGCATGAGAACAAGAAGTTAAAAAAGTTAAAAGTGCGCAAATAATTCCTAAACCAACTGCTTTATTTACGACAACCAAAGAGATAATGAGGCCTTTATAATGACAAAAAGGCTTTGGATTTTGCAGGGGAGAAACCCAAGACTCCAAGAAGCCAAAGCAAAACATTTTTGACTGAATGAAAGTCAGAGTGAATGAAAATGTGTCCAGCGCATGCTAAAATATGCCCATGAGAAAGAACGGCAATTGGAAACGGCTGACATTCAAGCTGCACTGGCAGCGATCGCTCTGGCTCCGTTCCTATGAGAAGAATTCTTTATGAGCTGTTTTCTGCCATTTTTAAAAATCTAAACCAGGTTTGAGCAGCTCTGGTTGCACGAGCAGCAAAACCATCCCAAAGCCGTGTCGTAATTCTACTGCTCAACTTAACAGGGCATTATATCCAGCCCCGTTGACGGCACCAACAGCATCATGTACTGAAATAAAACACACACCCTCTTTAAAATCATTAAAATTGATATTTCTGGTGCATATTGGGGTTTAACCTCAGATGTGTAAAAGCAAACAGATTCCAAACTGCTGATCAGGAGCAGGTGACCATTTCTACATTTCTATAAAACCAGAATGCATGATCTAACGTATAGATATAGGGCTGTAGTATAGAATATAATATATATTGCGATATTCAGCAAACGATGCAATTCTATACACTTGCGATTTTCTGAAAGATTTTAGAGGGACAGAGTGATTTTGGTGAAATTTTGTGACTGTTATAAAGTTGGATTGAATTAATTTAACTGATAACTGATTAAAAGCACCAACTACACAATACCTGGTTCTGGTTGGACACAGACTTAAAGTGGACAGCTGGACAAAATGAATCAAAGAAGTGGAGAGAAAACATGTTTCTTTTAGTTGAAACAGTCCAAACTGTAGCTGACATGCATTAGTAAAGTAAATAAAGTGAACCAAGTTCCTGCTCTGAATAGTTTGATACCTTTTTAACCTGAACATCTGAAGGAATCACTCTAAGCCTGATGACCTGGTGAAGCAAGCAGTGAGTGAACAAGGTGACAGTGGATGTTACGATACTTGAGGATGAATATCGATTTTTTTCCTAGGAAAGAAAATATCGACATATATCGCGATATCGATATTATACAGCCCTATATAGATATGTGCTTGTATAATGATAAAAGAAGAAAGCCATCCTGCCTTCTATTGTGTGACCGGTCATTTTCTTACAAACCTGAATTTTGCTTGTATCAAGATGGTTGACTCTTTCCACAACATGAAAGGCTACATTTTTCATTATAGATTTTTTTTTAAAGGTTGTTATATTTGAACATTTTTGTCAGCTGTATTAAATACTGAGTAAATAAACAGAACACTATGATTTTCTCATATTATTAAACTTAAGACAGTCCTCAAAATGCTAATTGGTGTCACGTCTTTTCCCATCATGTTACAATTTTTCTACATTATGCTCAGTTTTTGTGGCATCATTATATCCTCGCCTTCGCAGAAAATCAGACATTTTTGAATGGAAAAGCTGAATCAGCGTCATTAAGGTGACAACTGAAGCTGGTCGAGTGTTTACATGTCGCAACAGAACCGCAGAAAGTGCTTTTGCATTGCACACGGGACTCCGTTGGAGCGTTCCTCGTTACCGTTTACATAGACCCGCCATCTTTGTTTCTGCCTCAATCGCTCCTCTAATAAGGATGACTAGCGGCGCCCTCTGCTGGACGGCAGTCAAACTAAAACACCGAAAAAAACGTCTGAGCCAGTTGTTCTTAGCCTGGGTTCGGTCGAACCCCAGCGGTTCGGTGAGTCGGTCTCAGGGGTTCGGCGGAGCCTCTGAGGTAAAGACTCACTTGTGTAAAGTTGTGATGACGCCCAACTTTGCTATCAATTGCTGTTACATTACTTAGCCAATCAGAGGATCAGGTTACATTGCTTAGCCAATCAGAGGATCACGTTACATTGCTTAGCAATCGAGGATCGTTACATTGCTTTACAAATTTTAAACGTTACAGCTTCACTCTCAGCATGGATTTGATCTTGTGTCT
Source organism: Poecilia picta (assembly GCA_033032245.1). Taxonomy (NCBI): domain Eukaryota; kingdom Metazoa; phylum Chordata; class Actinopteri; order Cyprinodontiformes; family Poeciliidae; genus Poecilia; species Poecilia picta. The sequence goes on from CM065360.1 coordinate 5,096,842, forward strand.
TTAATTACTTCAGCAAAGCTCACAGTTTTTACCAAATTCTGAAGCTTTCCTTCCAAATCCTCTCCTTAGTCGCATCTTTTCAGGGTTGGTGCTGCCTCTAGTGGAGTGGAGGTGGTAACACAACTAATATAATTACATTACTAAATCTGAATACCGCAAAGTCTTTATTATTCATTTTTCACTCTCAAGAATGTAGAGCTAATTAAATGATCTAAACCTTAAAGTGGTTCCAGTTTCTCTCCATGGACAACCTGTTGAAAATGTGGCACATTTTAAATACCTTGGGTCGTTCCTGGACAGTCAGCTCAACTTTGCTGAAAACACTGACTATATTTGGAGAACTGTTCTCAGATACTCTACCTTTAAGAAAACTTAGTGATGTCTTGAATGTCTCAACTGTAAGTCGATTGTTTGTGTCCCAAAGAAAGATATTTCTAAACAGTCTCTCTCTCATGGTTCCAGTGAGGAGATCTGGAGATCTTCCAAGGAAGGGAAATCTCTGCAAATTTACCCCTAGATTGGACTGTGCAGCTCTCAGAGAAATTTCCAAAACCCAGGAGGTCCATCTCTCTTCTTAGCATGTTAAATGTTAAAGTTCATGATACTACTGCTAGAAAAATGAAGTAGATGGCTTGTTTTGAAATAGTTGCCAGGAGAAAACCTCTTCCCTCTAAAAAGAATGTGGGAGAACAATTCAGGCTTGCAAAGTTGCATCTACATGGGCCAAAACATTTTGGATACATCAGCCAAAAGTAGAGATGCTTGGCTGTGCTACATAGTGCCATGTTTGGATAAAATCAAACATAGCAAACCATCACAAACACCTGGCAACCGCAGTGGTGGAAGGACGACTGTTTGGGCTTGTTTTTTAGCCACAGGAGCTGGGTACTGTGCAGTCACTGAACGGATCACGGACTCCTCCATAAACCAAAGTACTCTCAAGCTAAACGTGAGAACATCTGTCCGACAAAACCGGATCATCAAAAAAACCAAAACAGGCAAACCACAAAACTGAAGTAGATAAACAGTCATTTTTGGGGATTGTAATGCAGAAACAAACCCCAAAAAAGGTAAAAAGTAGTTTTACTAAAAATAGTGATGACTAGGGATGCAAACAGTTAAGCAGCTTACAATTAATTTTTTATTAGATTAAAATTAGTTCCAATTTATAAACTAAGAACATTGTTTGGCCTCCATCCAGAAGAGGGCAACACTGGTCATTCTTAACTGGAGCTATTGATACAGAAACAAAGATGGCGGAGACATGCCAGAAAAGGGAAAAAGAAAAAGTCCAATCGGAATCCATTCTGGGATGTAAAATGCTGGACAGTATTAGACGCACTGACTTTTTGATACAAGAGAAAATTCAGGTTTTTCAGAAAATGGCCATTTATGAATTAATCCTAAATCAATCAGTAAGATTAACCAACTTCAGATTAACTCATTAATCGATAACTTGCAACCACCCTAGCGACAAAGCAGCAAAAGCTCTGTCCCCAAAGTGAGTGGCACCAGCACCTGAGGCACCTTAGTTTCAGGGTAATAATCACCCACAGGAATGCTGGGTATGTCCGACTGCGGCTGGCAGAGCGTGAGCGCTTGCTTTAAAGTTTCCGCTGCTCTCATATCTGCCAAAGGAGCGGGCGGCGAAGTCTTTTCAACTCTTCCAATTTGGTATTTTATACACTATGAAAGACCGTGAACTTTACGAAGTGTGAGATTCTCACCGTTTTATCCGTGTCGGGTAGCTTGAGGTAACATAGAGCCATCGTCTCTTTCCTTGGCTGCAGACATCAGAGAGACTACTTCATCTTTAAAGAAAACTCCTTTGTTGTAGTCACACAAAGCCTAGCCTCTTTGTCAATAGCTGCCCTTCTTGTCACCCCAGTTTGAACCGATTTTAATGACCCCCCCAATGTGGAATGCCGGGAATTCAATTGAGAACAAGGCTGCTTGAGTCAGCTGTGTCTGCTTTATTTTCCTTGTATCGCATTTCCAGGGCTAGGAGGATTTACATGGATTTTCCTCTGCCCTCTCTCCTCTGTCTGCTTTTGAGAAATGTTTAGTCTGAGGCCGTTTTCCCCTCCCCGTCTCGGACCAGAGATGCGTCTGGCCTCATGGCTTCTCAGCGAAACCCCTCGGTCTCCTCAGGTCTCTATCATATTTCAGGTGCACATGTGCTTTGGTTTAGAAGACGAAACGTTTTTTAAATATTCCCAGGCCAACCTGGACCAAGTGTTGGCTTTGGCAACATCATTGGCTCCCATTGCTCAATGGCTAATTGAAAACCAAAACAATGTTGATCTATGAAGGGCACCAGTCGGTAACTTTCTGTGATGGAAGTCCAAGGAACACATCAGAAATTTAATGGATAAAGTTGAGATATTTAAAGGAGCGTTATGTCAGAAATGCATAACACCAACTAAAATTTAAGACTTTTTAAGATCAACAATCAAAGGAATTTCAGACCTATATCTCCACAGAAATGCATAACTTTTGTCCAGTCAAGTAGAGATAACTTTAAACTTATAAATTATGGATGCAAAAAAGCTAGCAGGCTAGCTAGCAAGGCTATGTTAGTGGTAGAAGTAGCATCAGTCTTTTTTGAGTGACACAAAACACAAAAATCCCACAAAAGACCCCAAAATGAAACATAAAATATATGACATTAACGGTCCTGATAAGACAAAATGCAAGACCCATGAAAAAAGAATCGACATCATTTTCAGTCCTTAATTTTAGATACACTAAGCCTTTCAAACTAAGAGATGTAACTTCAATATTTTTTTTTTTGTTTTACAACTGTCCCTATGTCATTAAAGTTTGGTATGAGAAGGATAATCTGTGAAAAAAGAAATCAAGCTCCTCTGCATTCTCTCAGCGCTAACTAGAAATAACCAATCAGAGCCAGGAGGCGGTTCTTAGCGGTGCAAGGATGCATCAAAAAGATGCAAGGTCTTGGCACTCCTTCCTGAAGAAATGCCAACCGAAAACAACCTATCAGAGCCAGGAGGAGGGTCTTAGCGCTGCCAATCAACTTTGTGTACTTGCTGCTAAATGTGCTGGAGAAGAAACGACTTACTGTTACAGGAAAACTTTATCCGACAATGCTAAGACCCACCTCCTGGCTCTGTTTGGTTGTTTCTCATAACATACTGTATGAGAAACTAAATGTTATAAAAGATAAATGTAATAAAAGATACATGCTGCTGGTGCTTCTAAGACAATTTCACTGTAAAAACGGCAGTGTTGAATTAACACCCAAATGTGTCTATATGTATCCAAGTCCAAGTCCAATTCAACAATACAGAGTGTCACATTAACATCTACAATGGTGTTAGTGTTAAAATATATTAAAAGTAACACCAGTGTAGTGTTGATCAATAAACACAATGTGGTGTTAAGTAAATAATTGACCCACAAGGTGTCAATATCAATCAAATCCAGTGGAAAATAATCAAAACAATACACAGAAATGGAAAGTTTAACTTTTCTTAAACACATTTCAGATGGGTTAATTTCAATTTAATTTCAATTCAATGTTAATTTAATTTTTAAAAAATGGGTGTCAATCTTTTAACACTTACGAAAGTGTTACTATAACACCTGCTAGCTTGGACACATATAGAAACCTTTGGGTGTTAATTCAACACTTGCATTTTTACTGTGTAACTTTTAAGACTATTTTACCATTTTTAATTTAAAATAAACTGCAAAAACTATATATTATTTTATGTTTTGTTTTATAAACATGTGGTTTAGTTTACCCAAAAAAGGTGGGAACCTAAATGCACCATATATTTCTTTTGTCACCTAGATCGTGAACGCGTCACAGCCTTACCTCACCTGGAGTCTCAGGTAACCCCTCCCGCTCGGAACCGACCCGGTCACCGGTGTCTCGGGGCGGATTTGGAGTAATTTGTCCCGGAGGTGTGGACGTCCATCAGACCAAAACACCCGGGGCATGGAGGGGCTGGATACCCCCAAATGAAGGGGGTGCGCCTTCTTTCACCCAAGATCAACAACACAAACACACTAGTATTGTCCTTTTTAGAGGTATTTTAAAGACAATTTGAGCTCAAAAGACAATAATCCTATATGGAAAACCCAACATCCAACTGCTCCGGCTGAGGCCGCTGCAGCCTCGGATCTTTGGAAAACTTAAATTTCCAAAACATGATCGACAGATTCACTTCAACTCCTAATTGTTCAGGGTTTTTTCCCCTCTGTAACAAAAACTAGCAGACTAGAAGTAGCAGCTGCTGTGTGGCATTCATTAAATCCATTTGCGAGCGATCCAAAGGGAAAACCCGGACAGTTTCCGTGATTAAAATAGTCTGCCTTCCTGCTAAATCTGTAGATTTTCCCTTTTTGTTGTTGTTGTTCAACATATGACAGGCTGCATTCTTTTCGGGGCCTATAGGAAATGCACAAATTAACTAAATTCATCAAGCAACGTCATATAGTAATTACTTAAAACCCTTCAAGAACAATATAAGACACAACAACCGTTACTCTGCATGTTAGCGAATCACTAAAAAAAAAAACTTCGCCAACTTTAAAAGTGAGAATGTTTAACAAGTCGTAGTTAAATCAGGTGGTGGGACTGTGCGTATTTTCCGGGGTTTTATGGCGGTAGAGTTACGCAGCTTTTCCACAACCAAAACAAACCAAAGAAACAAAACGCTCTTCAACCAGAAAACGTCAAACTTCCTGACAGCACAAAATATCTCCACCGGAACCCGCTACTACTCCAGCAACTAGTCACGGAAGCCGTTTATCCGAGGTGGCGTCCATTGTTAAGCCAAAATGCCCGACTCTCGGTCGATCACACGTTTAAAAAATGTTTCAGAGTTTCTCCCCGAGGAATTCCCGATTGACAAACTATCCAAATGAGCGCCGTCAAGATGCGGGGCGGGGGCGCGCTGTTACTCGGTAGAGGCTTTTTGCGGGGACGCGCATATTATTGGTGGGGGGCGGGAGACTTTCTGTGACCTGTGAGGCGTTCAAGAGCAACGGAAAATTGATATTTATTGAAATGAGAAGTTGCATTTTGTGAATATTCAGATGAAACCAGACATTTTAGACACAAAAAAAATCACTTAAAAAAAAATCTCTACATAATCTTATCGGTCTGAGAAACTAAATGTTATCAAAGATAAATGTTATAAAAGATACATGCTGCTGGTGCTTCTAAGACTATTTCTAACTTTTAAGACTTTTTTACCATTTTTAATTTAAAATAAACTGCAAAAAATATATATTATTTTATGTTTTGTTTTAAAAACATGTGGTCAGGTCAGCAGATCAGCTGCTCTTGGACGTACCGAGATCCAGGAGGAAGCTCAGAGGGGTCAGGGCTTCTCTATCATGGGTCCTAAGTTATGGTACGACTTGTCTTTGCAGGTCAGAAAGGCGCCTTCACTGTCCACTTTTAAAGTTTGTCTTAAAACCCATTTATTTACTTGGCTTTTAACTCCAGCGGGATCTAGTCTTAAAGTGTGTTTTTGTTTTTCAACTGTAAGAGTTTTTTATTTTTTTATTTTCTTTTATTATGTTGTGTTTTAATGTACAGCACTTTGTATTAACTGTGGTTGTTTTAAAGTGCTTTATAAATAAAGTTGGTATGGTATGGTAAAAATAAAAAGACACATTTGCGTGCGTATTTCAGAGCCAAACCTCACTTTCTTCTATTTTGACACCATTCCAAAGAAATTAAAAAAAAATTAACTATGGACATGTAAACGCTTAGTCGTTATTCCAAAGTTTGAGACTAAGAGTCTGCAACTTTATTTTCAGGGTTATTTTTAAAAAATAGACTTTTTTCTCAGAATTTTGAATGTAATCACATATTTCTGACTTTTCACTTCAGAAAAGTCAGAAATCTGAGAAAAATGTAAAAATTGTGAAAAAAATCAGTATTCCGAAAAATAAAAAGTCAGAAAAAAATCGGAATTGTTTTTAGTCGCACTAATTCTCTTCAGTACATTTTTCTCCTCAGTCCAGCCAAATAAAACCGGTTGAGTGCCACGTATTATCAATGATCTTTGAAAAAGATTACTTATAGTTTTTCAAAAGTATCTACTGTAGGAAATTTGTTGTCAATTTAAAAAAAAACAGCTATTTTACTGGTTTTATAAGGGTTTTAGAATAAAGAAAAACATTTTGCTATTTGTTGTTATTTATATGAATTATTGTCATTTTGGTCTCAACAATACCAACATATCCACATAACTGTAAATCATTTGTGAATATTAATTGATTGTTGTTTTTAATTCCAGTACTTGAGTAGCTTTTTTTTTTTTACCAAAAATGTTTTACTTTTACTTGAGTAAGAATATGTTAACATACCATTTTTAGATACTTTACTGAGACATTTATTTGTTGTGCTATACAGTCTTAGCTTTTGTTTCAATGTTATTCAAGATGAAGAAATTACCAGTGTACATATCTATTTAAATACCAAGGCTTCACAATTTTCTTCTAAAAATCCATTAATATACAGGCATAATAAAATATACTAAAATCATTGTTTATCCATACCATTAGTTAAATCTAGGAAAAATAAGAAGATAGCAAAAGGTGATGGATCAGATGAAGGATGGTCACTTTTCCCCCTTCATAACTTATTTTAAGGACAAAATTCTACTGAATTCTATGGATAATACAACTACAATAAAAGAGAAAACACACATTAGAAACCCAGGGGAAAAAAAGCCCGAGATTGAAACAAAGTTGGTTTTTTGCAAAAAACGGATAGGACTGTTTCGGTTATTATTAATAAAATAAGTTTTGCATCCCATAAAACATTTATTTTTGAAGATTGCAAGTGTTTAGAAGCATAGGGTCAAAAACAAAAGTAGAGATTAAAGTGTGAATTTAAGGAAATAAATATTAACAGTACAGGCATCATAAATGGTTTTTTTTTGTTGCATTTTTCTAAACACAAATACCTTGAAGCTTTTAAATACAAATTCGACTCAAGCCAACATGAATCAAATCAACACCAGCATTTATTTATTTTTTTTCCAAAAGCATGTAAAAAAAAAGAAAAAATTGAATGGTGGAGAGAAAAGAGATGCTTACATTTGAAACACAAGTATTAAAGGAAAACGGGGGGAAAGGACTGTAAACAGTCCAAACCTCTTCTTTTTTATTTGTAGTTTTTGCTGTAAGGCCGTCTCAACCCTCAGGTCAAGTCTGGAAAACGACACACCTTCAGAGATGCATACATTATTATCGTCTCGGTGACAACAGCAATATAACAACAACATGTATGTCCAGCACAAAAAGGAGCAGAATCACAGATTTAACATCATCATATGTCACACTGCAGTCATTCACCTGAGCCTCTGGGCTCCAGTGTAAACCGGTTCAAACCGGTTCAAACCAGTGTAAACCAGTTTCTGCTTCACTCAACTTAAAGGTGTGCAGTTCACAGATTCTGCTGTTGTACCTTGGCAAACTGCAGAGGATGACAGAAACAGCATTTCTACAAACAAGTCACTTGATTTTAAAGCGTTGAAATCGTAGAAACCGTAAGAGGGAAAACGTTTTGGTTGTGGGAAATGTGGGTTAAAAATGGCGGCTGCTGGTTGGGTGCAGGGATCTTATTAAAGCATTGGCGTCAAACTCATCTTCGTTTTGGGTCAAATCAAGATCACCAGTGCTCCGAAAGGCCCGGCTGTCCCAGAAGGTGTCAATAAAACCAGCGAAAATATTAATTAATTCTTAAAATTAAACAATATTGAACATCTTTTCAGTCCCTCCAGGATTTCACATTTGTTTTTTCCAATCAAAGAGTTAATTGGTACTAATTTGTGATGATAAATGTGATTTTTTTTTTTTTTAATTTCTATAATCTGACATCAATTAAGGCTCAGGCAGCTGTTTAGTACAATAAAGAAAGAGAGCGCCACTGAAACCCAAATGTTTTTGTGAAAAATCTTCAAACAACTCATAATTACAGGTAAAAATTTTTAGGGATTTGTTCATTTTGAGTGAATTTCCACAATAATTTGCAAGAAACTGGAGGGACTGATTGATGCAATCTGCCAGAAAATAGAAAAAAAAAAAAAAACAGATTTGATTTAATTGGTAAAGTAATGTTTAAGCAACTGTTCTCTTGTCAGATTTGGCCCCCGGGCCTCAAGTTTGACACGTAATCGAAACAAAAAAACATGAACTTCTTATGGGAATCTGGTTAAAACACAATCAGGTCAACTACTTATTCCTAAGGCCTGGCTCTCTTTCTCTTTTCCGCACAGCATGCTCAGTTTCACAGTAAACTTTCACAAAACAAACTTTGTGTCATTCAAGTGTCAGCAATATTCACACATTTTAGGAAATTAGATGTTTAATTGGCGGAATATAAACATGGAGACGTCGATTGACTAGATTCTTTTGGGAGTTTTGAATAAAAAGCACTGCAGACCGAGGCAACATACTGAAAAAGGCTGTTAGGTTTAGGCAAATTACTCACAGGGCCCTCTTTTCACCGACAAGCTTTCTCCAGCAGAGGGAGCTCTGCAATGGGGTTTGCAAGCATAAAACTGCAAAACCAGCCTTTTGAGAATAGGTCCACTTGCGTAACTGCTTGGTATGCAACAGAAAGTATGAAGAGAAAGGCAATAATACAAAAGTGAATATTATCCAGCTTTTTTTCTTTTGATGGAAATGATGACTATCTAGTGGTATTAATGCCACACAATTTCTCAAAGATGCTTCATCTCTTACCCAAAAAGGTTTCATCCACATCTTTATGAATCAAAAACATCAAGTAGACTAATTCTTTAAGAATTTCGGATTAACAATCACAATCTTCACAAGACTTATCAATGACTAACATGCCTCAAACAACAGAGGAGCAACACTTTCTTGTCTGTTGTCACATATAAGCAGACAAGGCCTCAGTTTCCGTCGTGATTTTCAACATTATGTTTGGTAATCGTGTTTGCTTGTGCAAAGTGAGAGTACAGCAAGATGGAGGAGGAGGGAAACGCTCAACAATCACAAACCACAGCTCTATGTACAGATAGCATACAAAACACAGGTTTCAGAAATTATTTCATACTCCGATAATAAAGGTACAGAAACCGGCTGCTACACTGCAAAAACACAAAAGCTTACCAAGTCATTTTGGGCGAGTTTCTAGCGCAAATATCTTAGTAAAATGGAAATAAGACAAAATTAACTTACGGGTACTTCTCAGCAAGATATGGGAGCTTATTTTAAGTCAGTGATTCCTTAATATTAATTTTAAAAGCACTAGTTCTACTGGCTACGGAAGAGGATTAGGGCCACTGAAAAAAAAAAAAAGTCAGATTTTTTTTTCAGTAGCTCAGACATTTTTTTTCCTCAGAATTCAGAGGGGAAAAAGTAAAAAAAAATAATAATAAAAAAAGAGTGGCCCAAAATAATTTTTTTTCAGAATTCAAAGGAAGGAAAAAAACAAGTGACCCAGGGGGCCACTTTTTTTTCTTCACTTTTTTTCCCTCTGAATTAGGAGAAAAAAAATTTCCGAGCTACTGAAGAAAAAAAATCTGACTTTTTTTTCCAGTGGCCCTAATCCTCTTCTGTAACTGGCAGATTATTTAAACTACAATAAAACATTTTCCTCACATTATAAGACAAATAATCTGTCAATTAGCTAGTTGCTAATTGACAGATTAGCTAGTTGCTAATTGACAGCCAGTGAGAAACTTATTTCATCAATGTTAAGGAATTATTAACTTAAAACAAGCTCCTATGAGTTCCTTAAAAGTTACTTATAAGTTAGTTTTGTCTTATTTCAAGCACTAGTGACTCGACCAAAATTACTCTGTGAGATTTTGAGTTTTTGCAGTGCATGCGCTGATGAAACGAAACCGTTCACAACACAAGACGTAATTACACTTTAAAGGTAAGGCTATTAAGACCCAGTCGTGCCGACATGCAAGGATAAGACTGAGAGAGGGAATTCAAAAACAAGAAGCGGATGAATTGAATATTAATAATAAAAAGTAAAACATGAGGTGAGCTGTTGCCGATGTGCGCGGTTGTTATACAGTACTCTGTACCCTGTTTGTTCCTGAATAAACCTGTAACAGCGTACCACAGCGAAGGGATTATTGAAACTACGCATCGATCTTATTGGGTAAAAACTGACCTGAGTGCATGCTCTGTTCCAAACATTGTTGCTCTGAAACTCTTCTGAAATGCCTGAGGATGTGGTAGAATACTCATAAACATGGTGCAAATTATTAACATTTCTTTTTATTATGAGTAGAAAAAGAAACGTTTTTTGATGCGCTCCCCATTTTACACTGCAAAAGCACAAAACCTTACCAAGGGATTTTGGTTGTAGTGCAAATATCTTAGTAAACTTGAAATAAGACAAAACTAACTTACCAACAACTTTTCAGCAAGAAATAAGAGCTTGTTTTCAGTCAATAATTCCTCAATATTGATTAAAGAGTGCATGTTCCACTGGTGCCGTTACCTAGCAACCCCAGCCAAGCCCAGTCCCGTTACCTAGCAACCCCAGCCAAGCCCATTCCCGTTACCTAGCAACCCCAGCCAAGCCCAGTCCCGTTACCTAGCAACCCAGTCTGAGCTCCACTGTCAGTTTATTTCACTTTAAGTTAAATAATCTGCCAGTAGAACTAGTAGGTTTTCATCAATATTAAGGGATTATTGGCTCTTATTTGTTGCTGAAATGTTACTCGTAAGTTAATTGTCGAACTAAGATATTTATTACAAACTAGACCAAAAACACTTGGTAAGAATTTGTGTGGGGAACAAATTTGGTCACAATCAACTATCAATTCCAGAGGAAAGAGGAAAATAAAGGTCTAAAAATAATAGTCGATTAAAATCTCCAAATGCTTTGATGCTATGGGTTTCTCTAAGCAGTTTGTGCATGTTTCTGTTCAGATGGCGATTTTTTATTTTTTTTTAAAGCGCGTGGTCGAATCAACTGCGCCCCAGCATAACGAGGCGTGTGTTCGTCGCAAAACATGCTGGAGGTGTTCAAAAGGACAAAAAAAAGAAAAGAAAAAAGGAGATACAGAAAGAAGGCAGGTGTGATCACGGCGACTTTGTGATGGTGTCCGACTCCTTGGAAGCCCAGAGCTCTTTGTGCTGCTTGCGTCCGAAACCCTCGTCGTAGTTGCCTTTGCTTTTGAAAAGCTGCTGGAAGTGGGGCTTGCAGTAAAACTCGCCCTGAAGAGCTGCGAAGGAGCCGAGGCTAAGGAAGACAGGACAGGATCGCAGGGTTACAAAGGAAGCTGATGGAAGGAATCGTGTCGCCAAAGGAAACAAATAAAAGCCAAACGCATTATTCACCTCAGCTTGGCTTTGCAGTGCTTGCAGCAGAAACACGCTGAATGGAAAACCAGGTTGTTGGCAACCAGTCTCTCCATTGGGTAGACTGTCTTCTCACATGTTGCACACACTTCCTTTTGGGTCTTAAAGCTGAAAGACTGAACACATCAATATACAATTTACTGGGAGCGACACGCAGTGCAGTGAGAAATAGGGCTGCATAATAATATCAATATCGCGATATATATCGATATGTTCTTTCCTAGAAAAATATCGATATTCATCTGCAAGTATCGTAACATCCAACTGTCACCTTGTTCACTCACTGCTTGCTTCACCAGGTAAACAGGCTTAGAGTGATTCCTTCAGATGTTCAGGTTAAAAAGGTATCAAACTATTCAGAGCAGGAACTTGGTTCACTTTATTTACTTTACTAATGCATGAAGCTACAGTTTGGACTGTTTCAACTAAAAGAAACATGTTTTCTCTCCACTTCTTTGATTCATTTTGTCCAGCTGTCCACTACCAGAGCCAGGTATTGTGTAGTTGGAGCTTTAATCAGTTTTCAGTTAAATTAATTCAATCCAACTATATAACAGTCACAAAATGTCACCAAAATCACTCTGTCCCTCTAAAACCTTTCAGAAATTTGCAAAGGTGTATTGAATTGTATCGTTTGCGGAATATCGCAATGTACATCGTATTGTGGGCAGAATATTGTGTATCGTATCGTGAAATTATTGTATTACTACAGCCCTAGTGAGAAAGCATAAATACTGTAGAGTGTCCCTCAGTGTATCAGAAGCCTGGCGGGCCACCAGGCTTTACTTGCGCCCCCACCAGGCTGAGAAATGTCTGTTTGTGTCTTATAGGGTTTTTATACATCAGTAACAGAGACAGCAAAGACGGGATAAATCGAGTCTGTCTGGTGAAATGTTGGGAAGCACAATGACATCACAGTGTGGTCAGTATTTGAACACATAGGGAGATTAAATGTGCAGCAATTTGGTCAACAGCTGTTGTTTTAAATGAGCTTAGGGCTAAAACAATTAATCAAATTAATCGTGATTAATCGATTAATAACTCCCTTTAAGAGAAATGACTCCGATGTCTGGTTAGTTATGCTCGAATCTTAATTTAGAGCATCCAGATTCAGAAAAGGTCTACAGAAAAACCTTTTTCTGTAAACATGTTCTAAACTGAACTCCTCGAGAATTTTAGCTTCACCTGGTTCAAATTCACCTGGTAAAAATTATCCTGTTTAACACCTTTTTCTGTGTTGATGTTAGTTTGTTTTTTTACTGTAGATGCATCCCTTTGGTAAAAAAAAATAATCAGTTGTACACAAAAGAAATGCTAATTTATTTAATTTTAGGCAAAACATTTTTTTTAGAAATAGATGTATTTCTAATATTGTATAAAATAAGCTTAAGTGGTTAAATGAAAAATCTGCAGAACCTGCCAATTGTTTTGATCCAGTTAATCGATTAATTGTCAGAATAACTGATTACTAAAACTGTTAAATGTGCTGTATAAATAAATTTATGTTGACTTTTCTGGCCAGATTTGCCAGTTTCTGTGGGTTTAGCGTTTGTCTCCATGTTCATGTGACGAGCTTGGAATATGTCACAACCCAGAGAAACAAAATAAGCAGTGACGACATCACCGGCTGATTACCTTCGATCGCTGGACAGATTTATCTTCAGTGTTGGTTCTGGTGTCCTGAAAAAAAAAAAGAAGGAAAAAACATATTTATTATTTCAGTTAATATTTTAAAACACCCCAAAGCTTCACTGCATTCGTTATAACGGACAGATGATTGGATTAATGGTCTACAGAGCAGTTTTTCTACCTCTACCAGTGTGTTTGTGTCATGAGTCTGAGCCGTTTTCCTCCCCCCAGTTTGCTTTTGCTCCATCTGTCTCTCTGCACCCCGGGGAGAAGATCAGGTGCCTCCTGTCTGCACCGAGGCCTGAAAACCAGCTTTTCTCGTCTCATTACGAGATTTATCAGCTTAATGTACGGCTTCAAAACTAAATGTCAGATTTTTTCATTCCAGATTCAATGTTTCTAATATTTAAAATCACTTTCTTTTCTAAATTGTGTTTCTAAAGAAATGACCAGAGTTTGGTAGTAACTAGTCATATTTTCTTCAGGAACAATTTGGAAAAATTTACTTTTATTAGTATTTTTACTATGCTGTACTTTTTACGTTTTCTGAAGTATTTCTACTCTTACTTGAGTAAAATTTCTGGATTTTCTCCCCTTTGAATGTTTTTAACCAAACATTTAGCAGACACAGACACACACCTGTAGCTTTTGTTCAAGTTTAATCAGTTTTATATATATATATATATATATATGTAAAAAATTATTTGGAAAAATATCTTTTTGCTACTTCTATGAATTATCATCATTTTGATCTGTAAAATACCAAAGTTTCCACTTAACTTTATATTTTGGCCCATCTAGTGACGTAATTTTTAAATATTCAATTATTGATAATTTGATCAGTTACTCATTACTTTAGTAAACTTTTGACCAGATACTTTTTTACTCTTACTTGAGTAATTTCTTGTTACTTTTACTTGAGTAAAATTATGATGAAGCAGTGCTATTCTCCTAACCTCTAGAAATTACAAATGACAGAAAATATATTTTTACAGTGTCTTAATAATCCCCTCTGTGAATCATATGATGGAGTATTAGGTTAAGGCTACAAGAATTGTTGTTAAAACTATGAAAATATAGCGCTAATATAAGCAAGAAAAGATGCATTTTTACCATAAAAACATATTAAAATTTTAAAAAAGGAAGTCGTTTTAATGAAAAAACACAAAAAAGAAGAAATAGCCGTGCTACTGATAGTAATATAATACTAATGTGTTGAAGAAGTGTTTCCTTATCTGTAAAGCTTATACCAAAGTATAAGTTCACAAGATGCTCAACTTCCCTCATTTTAATGTTTTACTATTTTTCACGTTGAAATTCAGGTAAATTACTATTTCAGTCTCCTACAGCTTTATTCTGGTAATTTTCTGACTTTATTCTTACTTAAAATAAAAATTATATTGTAGCCTAGCGCTAATGCTATCTAAGAGTCCCAATAAATAAATGGAAGCTGTCAAATGCGTTTGTCATACAAGATGGCGGCCTCGGCTGGACTGACATCAATCGTAACTATGGAAACTAAAAAAAAAGAAATCAATTGAGATTTTCCAAAAATTAAATCTTCAAACACCAAAAGAGTTAATTTATTGATAAAACTGAGTCACAGTTCAAAGGTTGGTGATTAATATAGAGAAGCAGTTACCACACTGTTTCTGTAAGTTGGTATTTTAGTGTCCTTATTCAAGATGTTTCCATCAAACAGGTGACATTTTAGCTCACCAGCAAAACCTTAAAGACGCACTGAGAAGTTTGGTATGTAAGAATAAACAATCCTAGAGGAAGCACAACATCCAAAAGCTAACTTACAAACATAACAAAGACTTAACTTTAGGACTGTTATGGCAGCAACGACCACAACTGAAGCAGATAATAAACAGAAATGGACTCAACGGCTGCCGCAGAAAAAGCTCAGTAGGAGCAAAAACTGGCAACTTCTGTTGAGGAAGAAGGGGAAAGTCCACTGGAAACCTTTCTAAAAGCTTCTTATGTAAGTTTGGCTGGAGATCAACGTGTAAAAAAGGGAGTTTGAGGCTAGTAACAGATGCACATGGTAAGAGCTGCAGCATAGTTTTACAGATTATTTGCATAATAAATGGAGCCAATGTTCGTCAACATGCTAGTGGTAAACCGTATCAAACTGGTAGTGCCAATATGCTAGTGGTAAACCGTATCAAACTGGTAGTGTCAACATGCTAGTGGTAAACTGTATTAAACTGGTAGTGTCAACATGCTAGTGGTAAACCGTATCAAACTGGTCATGCCAACATGCTAGTTATAGCCACCATCCAAATGGTAGTGTCTAATTTTTATCTAATTTTTAATTTATTAGCTAGGCTTAGCATACTTAATGCAGTAAGTCAGTTTAAGTTAATATGCTAGTGATAACTCACATTCTACCAACAGCATTTAAGCTAGCCTTAGCATTTCAGCTAACTTTAGCTAATACTTTAGCATACTGAGTTCAGCAGGTCACTGGCAGCCAGTATGCTAGTTAATTACTTTCCTTAATGCTTGATTATTTGTATCTACAGCAACAAAAAAAAATCTACTAATCTTGTAATTATTTTTTATTAATAAATGGATAGCAAAAAGTCGTTAATAGGAGATTTAATGAACCAGGTAAAGCTAAAATGCCACCTGAACATATTTACTAAAAAATGTTTTTCATTTTAAATGCAAAATTTGTTTATTTTTGTAGAGTTTTAGCTTAATTAATACTCTGACTATAAAGTTTTAATTTTTTTAGCTAAAGGTTGCTTTAAAGTCTGTCTCCTTTAAATGATTAATTGATTACTAAATTAGTTGATGATTATTTCAATAACTGATTATTCACCACTAATCATTTGAGTATAACTAACCAGACACAGTCATTCCTATTAAAGGAATCTACACCGGAAACATTTTAGCATCGTATTTTGCACCAGTCTCAGCTGTTATCCTAACTCAACAATGTGCATGACATTTTGACGTAACTTTATTGATGAAACACTTCACAAACAGGCAGGAAAACCAAGGGTGTTGCCTGCACTTAGGACAACCGGATGACATGTTTTTGTAGCGATTAGTTAATTAACAGTGAAGCCATGCACCTTCCTGTAGATGCAATCACATCCCAACAGTCAAGCATCTCCTCCTTATCCTCGGTTCCTCCTGAGAGCAGTCATTATGTTGCTGCTAGCTTTCAGACGGCTCATGCGTTCTCATTATCAAGCACACTGCATGCTGCACCACTTCCTGTGGTTGTAAACATGCTGAATCAAAAAGACTTTGATCTTCTCCAGAAACTGTTGAAATTTAAGCTTAAATTTAAAGTTTTTGCAGGAGAGGTATAGCTTCTTCACAGGAGAGCTGCAGTAAAATCTTGTAACTGCAGCCATAAAAGGAAAATCGACAGTTATCAAATTTATATTTTTCACATACAACTAACAAGTATTTAGATTTGCATGTGCCATCTTGATCTGTCTTTGCCATATATGTACATAAGCCTCAGTTTCCCCAAACTGCTGAAATGTGGCAGGAAGTTGTTATGACACATCTGTTTCTCCTGTCCTGCAGACAACCAGAGAAGCAACCCAGTTGCATTCTTATTCTCACTGTCTGCTGACAATTACTTCCCAAGTTTCACCGCAAAAAAAAGGTTGAAGAAAACTAATGGTTCGCGTGATACCAATCGATGTGGCCTCGATAACTTAAGGGGAAATGAAAAACCTCTGTGAGCAAAAAAAACAAAGAGGTTTTATAGTGGAACTAATCCTCTCTGAACCAGCACCGTTTCAGCTGTGTGGCAGAAACTTCAGCCAGCTGGAGTCTGGTTATCTTACCAAACAAGGAGCACTTTCAGCTCGAATCGTCTTGCAAAAGAGCTTCAACTCTTTGCTCTCTCTGAGCCTCCATCTTGGGCTGCCATCTCACCTCCACATGCCAGCCTGCGTGTGTTTGTGTGAAACACGCCTCAGGGCCCAGGGGATTGATTACAACAGGTTCCTCTGTTCTCTTTAACGGAGCTTCTGGGCATCTGCTTTGAGATTTATGTTCAACATTTAGGGGGCCGCTTAATCTCACTTCTTAGTCACTGCTGTGCATTAAACAAACTAGACATGGCCGAGGGTGTTTCCCCAACTGATAATCAAGTAAAGAAACCAGAAACTGTGAAAATGTGCAAAAATATTTCACTCCAGCTCAAGAAAGTAGATTTGAAACACTGCAAAAAAACACAAAATCTTGCCAAGTATTTTTGGTCTAATTTCTAGTGCAAATATCTAGGTGAACTTGAAATAAGACAAAGCAACTTACAAGTAACTTTTCAGCAAGATATAGAGACGTGTTTTAAGCAAATAAAATAAAAAAGTTAATATAAAAGTGCTTATTCTATTGGCACTTTTTTATTAACTTTTGCAGTGAATATATTAGTAACTTCAGTAAGGAGGAGCAAAAACCTGTAAAATACAGTGTGTGGTTCTAGTTCTACTCTGCAACCTTTAGTTAATGTTACTGCATTAATTTAGCTTATTTAAGTTAAATAAGTCCACTAACATTTAACTAATGTCCATATTTGACTGGGGAATGATTATGGCAGAACACAGAGGCCATTTCTCTTCAAAATGGATACATATCCATTGTCCAAGAATCGCAAATCTAATTTGTTGCGATTCAGAATCGATATAAAATGTCCCAAAATCAGTTTAAATAAATAAATCAAATTTTCTGGTTTTTGGTCTCCATTTTGCGACGATGCTGGACATCCTGACGTCGCCAAGCAGCCAGCCGGTACTGGCACATGCTTCAGGACCGAAAGGGAAATGGAAAGAGAAAGAGCGATTCAACCGGTCTCGTCTTTGTTGAGGGCAAAACATTTGGACTCATTTTGTTTTTTTATTGAATACCCAGGAAGTCCAAGCTTGACATGAGCTGTGCAAAGTTTGCAAAACAAAGATTAGGCACTTCAGGAATATCATAAATGTGAGGAACCAAGCTACAGTGAAGCCGAGGTACGTCATCGTTTTTTACTGAAAAATAACCAAGGTATTTTTACACTTGGTAGTTCAGTAGACTCAGTTAAGCTGAGTACTAAAGTTGCAACATTTGTTACATTTCCAGTCAAACAAACCAAAACCCCCAGAAAAAAAACAAAACAAAAAAAACAGTTCCCCTCCTCGCCTGGGGGGGCGCTGTGCCAAGAACCACTGAAGGAAACGACACAAGACTTTCAGAAGACATGACTGAAGCTTCCTTGTTTGGTAACAAACACAAGCCATTTCTCACTGTAGCCCTCGACTCTGTAGTTTGTCCTGGGTGTATTTACCTGCTTTAGTCCGCTTGGCGTTCACAAATGCATTCGAACCGCACCAGAGTTCACTTCAACTGAACTGAGATTGAGATTTGTAGGTGGACTAAAGTTCGCTTTTTTGGTCCAATTCAAGTTAAAACGCACCAAACAAAGCTGGTGTGAATGCACCCTAAATGTTAAATGAACTGCATAAATGCTAACAGGTATAAATCTTCTTATCTAAGCAGCAGCAGCTGCTCTAAATACGGGCCTTTGATGGATGACTGCAGCCTCCAGCTCCCACTGAATGACATGTTTGGATCGGAAAAGTCGTAAATCCTACTTTCTTTTTCCAGTGAAGGAATTTAAAGATACAGCTAAAGATGGCACAGAGTAAAGCAAGAGGTTCCTTCTTGTGCAAACACAATCCTTCAAACCAGGTCATGCAAGTACTACAAAGACAAACCATCTTTACATTTAAACTGCTGACTGACTGGAAGAAACCAGGTATTTCACATCGGATTATCTCCGAATGCACGGCGTAGGATGACTCACTGCTGCAGGGCCCTTTTAAGGAAGCATGAATGTTAAAAATGTACTCTGTTAGCCATCCAAACATTCACTCTCCTGTTCCTTATTTTTAGAAACGCAATCATTGTATAATCATTGTGACAGCAGCTTGAACACAAACAGCTCAATTCAATGAAACAGCTGTCCAGAAGTTTGTCTTAAAGCTAAACTCAGCAGACAATATTTTCCTGCAGATTTCATCTCTGCTTTTGTGTATGTTTTCTTTTTGGATCTCCTAAATCACTTTGCTGGATAAAAAGCAACTAAACGTTTATAGACCGAGACAAGAAGCCTGGGAAAATACTCTCAACTGGTGTGACGTTTCCAGAGAGTAAAACTTGATGCTGATTAACCAGCTGCAGAAACTGATTAAACTTGTATGAATTGGACTCATTTATAGAGATTTAGTTCAGGATTAATCACACCTAGCAACATGGAGAAACGTCTGGTCAGCCACTGTTTCACTTCCCCAGCTGAACTTCCTGCTGGAGCCAGAAAGTGACGGGGCATTTTCTGCACCGGGTGGCATCCATCGCCATGTCTGCATGTCTCACCGACTCAGCGGACGGACAGGCCTCGTTTTGACTTCCTGTCTGACCAGGAAGATCTTCAGGAGCCACGTAATTATGAGATAATAAGCTGCCGAATAACAGAACGTTGTGCTTTTAGTAACTCGCAGATAAAACTCAAGAATAACTTCAAAAGAAAGGTTATGCTGATTGTTTACTGTCTGCAAATGTCCAAAGTTATCGATAAATGAGTTAATTGATATTATTGATCGACCAATGATTAATTAATAAGCATCCATTTTCATAAAATGTAATACTGATGTAATGTATTACTTCTGCCACATCAGCCTCATTTGATGTCAAGTAACAAAAAGGGAGCAATTTCAGTTCTTCAATTAATAAAAATGTTTGTGTCTCCAATCTGTCTGCTTGTTATTTTGTTCTCATCTTTCTTGAAGGGATTAAAAAAAACAAAAAAAACATGAAATTCTTTACAAATATTTCTAAAGTAGCAAAAACAATAAAATCCTGGAGGGATTGTTGATGTAGGTCATCCATTCAACAAAAACCGACTATTTGGTTACATGTAAAAATGCGAGTGGGAAAGTTCAGAGCTCAAGAATAAAGCAGCCATTTTATCTTCCTTCTTCTTTATTTTCATGAGTTAGTTTCAATGTAACAATAGTTTTATCAGAGTCAAATCATTGGGTTTTTAGTAGGGATGTGCCGATCAGGTTTTTTTCTCCCGATACCAATCACCCCTGAGGGCCGATCGCCGATACCGATCACATAGTTATGATTTATTTATTTTTTATCATAAACACTACCGTTACATTATGTGGAAAAAAAAACCATGAATTCACCTTAATTTAGACAAAAACTTGTTTTAAATAACTTTTTCCAAGAAGAAAACTAAACAAAACAGGCATTGTGCAAATTGAACTGCTATCAATAATACTATCTTTAACAGACTGATAACATATGAGGCTCTGAAGAGGCTAAATAATGCAAAGAGCCAAAATAAAACCTCTCAACATTGACAAAAAGTTCAAGTATAAAACTTAACATTCAAAGGCAAAAACAGGATGAGGAGTAACAGGGAGGAGATCGATTATTTTTTAGAGATTATCTGTCTCATGTTAGGACAGCGAAAGTTTTAATACGTATGTAAAATGTATTTTTTAGGTTAGATGCTGCAGCTTTAAACAGGTTCGGTGTGAGAGTCTCTACCAGGTGGAGCAGAAGCGGCTCCGTGTCAAATATTACTAAATATTAAATATTACTAAATATTAAATATTACTACCTGTAGCGGAGCAGCGGTTCAACAGCAGAACCAGCGTCTTACATCGCAGCTCCAAGACTTAAATCATTTTACAGGTTATTAGTTTAGCTTTCTGACCGTCATGACCTGTCCAGGGCGAACCCCGCCTCTCGCCCGGAACGCTAGCTGGAGATAGGCACCAGCACCTCCCGACCCCATTAAGGGACAAGGGTGTAGGAAAATGGATGGATGGATGGATGGATGGACCGTCATGCTAATCCGGTGAGTGTTTGTAGCTGTGCTGCTTTACCTGCTGTCTGATCCTCCATGTCTTTTTTACTGCACTGAGCCTCGATGTAGCCAAACTCCGTCATTGTTTTTATGTCTATTAGCTTCGTTGTGTTGATGCATTTTGACCTGCTTCTCTTTTCCGCCGCAACACGCAAACGTCCTCATTCACTCAGTGGTTATAGTTACACATCGGTTAGGATTTGTTGCTGCGCAGTGAAGGAAAGACGAGACCAGCTGGACAGGCAGGCTGGGAAATGAGATGCAGGTGATGATCGGTATCGGTAACAGAGCCAATGATCAGACGATCCCGATCATCACCGATTTCACGGAAATCGGCCGATTATGATCGGTGACCGATCGATCGGCACACCTCTAGTCTTTAGTAAGGAAGAAAAATTCTAAATTTCATCACTCCACACTTTTTTAACTCGTTTTTAAAAGTACAAGAGCAAAGGTTCAATATTTGCCCTCAAAAGCAATCCACACTGGATGTAATATGTTTCCATACCTACATTTTTCTTAAAATCTTAACTTTTTAAAAAATTTTCAGACACACCCTGTCTAAAGCTCGTCATAAATGTCAATTTTCCTCAACAAAAGCTAATTAGAATCTTCTTAAAAATGATTTTGGCCAAACCTTCCTGGAGGAAAAGCAGAAAATAAACAACAAAATGATGCAGAGTTCTCATTTCAATCCTATTTGCATGTAACAATTCTGAGAAATAGCGTGCGCGCCCTGCAGAGAAAGGGACACTGGCTTTTCAGCAGCAAAGTAAGCAGCTTGTGATATTTGACAATGCAGAAAGTTTACTTCCCTTTTCTTAAAAAGCCCTTCTGTGAAACGACTTAAGATGCTCTGATGAATAAATAAACATAAATATCTGTTCTTGGCTGAAACACAAAATAAGAAAAAAGATCAAAGACAAATGCTGGTTTTTATTTTTCCTGTTTGATATTTTAATAAGCATAACCAAAGGCCGACTGGATGCTCTAAAAACATGCAGCATCCTGCAGCTTTGCTTCTGGAACTTTATTTAAGGTGGATTACGAAACCTCTACAGCTGATCAGATGCTATCATGGAGGGGAGAAAATGAAATATTTCACAATCAAATTCTTCAGTGGAGCATGTCTCATCCAGCCCTGGAAACAAACTAAAACACAACTAGCATGCAAATATCTGCTTTGCAATCGCAGCAAGATTTTCATTCCAACCACAAAAGGAACAAAGACGATGGACCAAGAAACAATCTTTCACTTATTTATTCAGATTCCCTATGTTGCGGTAAATATTTGTGTTTTAAAACACGTCATAATTGAAAATAAAACATGTTGTGTAGGTTTCTAAACAAGCTGTTCAAAGGGTTCGGTGCCTGACAGCAAAAGAAATGCGAGACTCGGTATCAGGTTCAGGCAACAACAAAATAAGAGCTCAAATGACATTATGACATGGAAGACGAAGCCTAAAAAAAAAATCTATCTTTGATTTAAAACTTCAGATTTATCACCAGGGTTCGTTTTACACGTGAATCTTCTCAAGAAATGGAAACAAATGATACAAATCAGAGTGAAGGAATGTGGTTATCTGCAGAACACTTTCATGCAGGCCGACCGACGCCATGATGGAAGAAACAAACCACAACAACAACAACATCTCCTTATAGAAACGGCGGCGTCTTCTGTGCAGAAAGACGTGAGTCAACTGGAAACTCACCGCTGAAATTCACTAAAAAATATGTTTTACTCTAAAGAAAATACAAACGTTAAATCAAACTACCCAACATTTGGTCTGAACCTCTATCTAAGTCTTTTTTTTAAGTTTTAGTGCTTTTAATCATTTCAATTAAGACCAGAGTTGGGTAGTAACCAGTTACATTTACTCAATTACATTTACTTGAGTACATTTTTTTAATGTACTTTCAGTAGTATTTTTACTACACTGTACTTTTTAATTTTATTTGAGTAATTCTGTTATGAAGTATTTCTACTCTTATTTGAGTAAAATGTCTGGATTCTTTACCAACTGAGTGAAAAAACATGTTTTAACCAAAAACCTAAACTATTATAGTCATTTTCATAAAATACCAACATTTACATTTAACTTTATATTTTGGTCCATCTGATTATGTCATTTTTAAATGTTAAATGATTGAAAGTTTGATCGGTTACTCAGTACTTGAGTCGACTTTTTCTTTGGTGGGTTAGTTTTTACTTTTACTTGAGTAAAAATATGTTGAAGTAGTGCTACTCTTATTTTGTTTGCATTTGTCTTAAATGCATTGTTTGTCTATAACTTTGACTATTCTTTTATTACACTACATTCAGTAAAGTCAAACCAAACCAAAATTAGTACAAAATAATTTGCCTACAGCTCCATCTGTCATCTGCTTTTTGGGTGAACAAATAAAACCCGAGACATAGATTCCGATATTTATCCAAAACAAGAGGCAGCAGTGAAAATCAGACAGTGTGAGAACTGTGGCAGGAAATGAAAGTTAGTGTAGGTGAGTAAGCCTAGGAGCCATTTGCTGGCAAAATGATTAACAACCGATCAGGCTGTAGCGCCTCGCATGGATGAAAAGTGTCTGAGAGATCAGACAGCTGAAAGAAACTGCTTCTTCACACAGGAAGTGAAGCTCTTAGTGGGATGTTTACTTTGTCTTCATACAGAAATAATAAGCTGGATTAAAGTGGAGTCATGCAATAATAGGGGATATCAGATGTCATTAATAATTTTACAATATGCAGAGGTTGTTTACTGTTAACGGTGCACCAATGGTTTGGACTGTTACGTATCAAAACACAGAATTATCCCAGTGCTTTTTAGTGGGATGTAAAAAAATGTGACTGGAGTTTTCCCATTTTTTTAGGTACTGCTCCTTACAATTGGATCATATTGCAAATGTAAGTTTTAGCCACTTTCTAATAAATAAATGACATTTTAATGCTGTATTTTATGTTTAGATGTTCGAGGAGACTCCATAAGAGCAAACGCTCACGTGGATCGATGTTTTTATGTTTACTTTTAATAATGTTTTTGTCTTTTTATTTTTTTTTATATTTTCAAAAATCTCTTTCTCCTTTAAGGCCTTGTCAAATGGCAGTTTGACTAAAGAAGTTTTTAAGTTATAAAGGTTAGAGACCTTGTTAAACATATTTAACTAAAGGCTATAAAGGTTAGAGTCCCTGTTAAACAGAGATTTAACTAAAAAGGTTAGAGTCCTTGTTAAACAGAGATTTAACTAAAGGCTATAAAGGTTAGAGTCCCTGTTAAACAGAGATTTAACTAAAAAGGTTAGAGTCCCTGTTAAACAGAGATTTAACTAAAAAGGTTAGAGTCCTTGTTAAACAGAGATTTAACTAAAAAGGTTAGAGTCCTTGTTAAACAGAGATTTAACTAAAGGCTATAAAGGTTAGAGTCCCTGTTAAACAGAGATTTAACTAAAAAGGTTAGAGTCCCTGTTAAACAGAGATTTAACTAAAAAGGTTAGAGTCCTTGTTAAACAGAGACTTAACTAAAGGCTAAAGGGTTAGAGTCCCAGTTGTCAAAGTTTCAACTAAAGGCAAAAGGTAAGACTTTTAGAGCCCCCTTACTTTGAGTAGACCCCATAAGGGTAACTCCTTGTGTGGATATGGAGTCCTTGACAAATGGCGGATTGACTAAAGAATATTTAAGGTTTGAGTCTTTGTCAAATGGTGGATTGACTAAAGAATATTTAAGGTTTGAGTCCTTGTCAAATGGCGGTTTGACTAAAGAAGTTTTAAATGTTAAAGTTTTTATTTTTACTTATTCATTTCATTTTATTTCTCTTTCTCACTGTTTTTAATCTCTTTCTCTTTCTAATGTCACACACTGTTTTTATTTTAATTATGTAAAGCACTTTGAAATGCCTTGATGCTGAAATGTGCTATACAAATAAAATTTAATTGATTGATTGATTGATTTTATAATACCCTGACTCAAACTGATACTTGCTCATGTATGCATGGAAATTATCTCCAAATTAAAACATACCAAAGATAATCCAGGAAACAACGGTCCTGACATGCTGTCCAACATCATATATACATATATTCTGAGGTATTTATTAGATATAGAAGGAGATCCAGCTGATAACAGTGAATATGTCAGTTATAACACCTAATTTGTAAGACTGTTACAATACTGTGCTGCTACCCTTTACACAACAAAACAATAACATCATGTTCGGCAACAAAGCGGTGTCCAAATCAGGAAATGGAAAGGAGGGGATCGCATTAACTGTTAATAATTTTAAAAACAACAATAAAAGTGCAACAAACGTCCCATTTAATCAAGTGTTTTAATGCATTAATTAGCCTTTTAAGCTAGCGAACCAGACGTTACAACTGGACGTTGACTGGACTGTTAGCATTTTAAAGACCCTCCATTGGTGGGTTGGGGGTATTTAAATCTAAACCAAACAAGCCGAAATCATAACCAAATAAAAACAGATGCCAATAAGAATCAGCATCCTGGACGGTGGATCATTTCAGGATGAGCAGCCATCATCACCTCACCTCACAGGGAGAGGGAAAGAGAGAAGAGGCTGCAGAAAACGGCGCAAACCAACCGACAGAGAGGCAGAAAAAGGCAGGACTCACCATCTGCGCTGCTTGTCTGCGGTGCTCCCGGCTGACAGGGAAATCAAAAAACTGGCTCAGAAACCGGACTCAAAATGTTGTCTCCAGTTTCTTCTTGCTGTCTGGGAGGGTTTTGTTTTGTTTTGTTACCGCTGGAGCTTCTTATCCTGATGGCCGGTGAGTTTCTGCCCCTCCGCTCCGCTCCGCTCCTCGTCTCGGTTTTCAATACAACCGTTTTCCTCGTCGGCAGGATGTCGCACGCCATTGGCTCGCGTCTGTTCCGGACGTGTTCACGTTCTGTCGGACAAAAGGAAACTACGTGAGAGGTACGACGCTTTGTCGGCACGCACGCCCGAGATTTCAGTAATTTTAAAAGGATATATTTACGATGAGCGTAAACGTTTTTGCTTAAGGTGATGGGAATTGGGTAAAATTAAAATTGTGTTTTTATCTGAGACATTACAAGTGTACTTTTATTGATGGTTATGATGTCCGACCTCGCAAGCCGCTCCTGAACGTGTCGTGTCTAATTCTGATAACGGTGCCCAAAATAAGCGGTTTATCCAAAGCACAGAAGTGGGTAAAATACCCAAAAATTCACATTTTAACGCAAATAAGAGTAAAAAAAAAATAAAAAAAAATATATATATATATATATAAAAAAAAAAAAAATTCCCTTCTCACCCTCTGCGGGTGGTCTCTCTCTCTTTTCATCCTCTGAACTCGGGTCCTCTACCAGAGGCCTGGGAGCTTGAGGGTTCTGCGCAGTATCTTGGCTGTGCCTAGTACTGCACATTTCTGGACTGAGATGTCTGATGTTGTTCCTGGGATCTGTTTTAGCCACTGCTCCAGTTTGGGGGTTTCTGCCCGAGGGCCCCGATGACCACAGGCACCACTGTGGTCTTCACCTTCCAGTTCTTTTCCAGTTCCTCCCTGAGGCCCTGGTATTTCTCCAGTTTCTCATGCTCCTTTTTCCTGATGTTGTAGTCACTTGGTATAGCTACATCCACCACAACGGCTTTCCTCTGTTCTTTATCCACCACCACGATGTCCGGTTGGTTCGCCATTACCATCTTGTCTGTCTGGATCTGGAAGTCCCACAGGATCTTAGCTCGGTCATTCTCCACCACCTTTGGGGGTGTTTCCCACTTCGATCTCGGGGCTTCCAGTCCATATTCTGCACAGATGTTCCTGTACACTATGCCCGCCACCTGGTTATGTCGTTCCATGTACGCTTTCCCTGCCAGCATCTTGCACCCTGCTGTTATGTGCTGGACTGTCTCAGGGGCCTCCTTGCACAACCTACACCTTGGGTCTTGTCTGGTGTGGTAGATCTGAGCCTCTATTGCTCTGGTGTTTAGGGCCTGTTCCTGTGCAGCCAGGATGAGCCTCTGTGCTGTCCTTGAGTCCAGCTTTGTCCAGCCATTGGTAGGATTTCCTGATATCAGCCACTTCAGTTATTTGTCGGTGGTACATCCCATGTAGGGGCTTGTCGGTGGTTTATTTGGAAGATTTAACTATTTGTTGTTAGGTCTGTTATTTATATTAATAATTTTTATTTTGGTCTATACAATACCAACATTTTCACGTAACTTTATTTTGATCTGTCTGATTATGTAATTTGTAAATAAACAATTTATGGTTTGATAAGTTTCATGCTTGATAAACCTTTTTACTAAATACTTTTTTATTCTTATATATATATACATATTCTTATATATATATATATATATATATATATATATATACTGTATATATATACATGTATATCATATATATATGTATATATTCTTCCATCCATCCATCCATTTTCCTACACCCTTGTCCCTTAATGGGACAAGGGTGTAGGAAAATGAACGCCAGCGGGAGGTGCTGGTGCCTCTCCAGCTGGCGTTCCGGGCGAGAGGCGAGGTTCGCCCTGGACAGGTCGCCAGTCTGTCGCAGGGCAACACAGAGACACACGCAGGACAAACAACCATGCACACTCACACCTAGGGGCAATTTAGACAGACCAATTAACCTGACAGTTATGTTTTTGGACTGTGGGAGGAAACTGGAGTACCCGGAGAAAACCCACCATGCACAGGGAGAACATGCAAACTCCATGCAGAAAGGCCGGGCCCAGAAAGGCCCAGAACCTTCTTGCTGCAAGGCAACAGCTCTACCAACTGCGCCACTGTGCAGCCTTATATATATTCTTATATATATATTCTTATATATATATATATATATATATATATATATATATATATATATAATATATATATATAAGAATAAAAAAGTATTTAGTAAAAAGGTTTATCAAGCATGAAACTTATCAAACCATAAATTGTTTATTTATGGTTAAATATATAAAATAAAAAAAAATATATAATATATATATATATATACTGTATATATATACATGTATATATATATATATATATAAGAATATGTATATATATATAAGAATAAAAAAGTATTTAGTAAAAAGGTTTATCAAGCATGAAACTTATCAAACCATAAATTGTTTATTTACAAATTACATAATCAGACAGATCAAAATAAAGTTACGTGAAAATGTTGGTATTGTATAGACCAAAATAAAAATTATTAATATAAATAACAGACCTAACAACAAATAGTTAAATCTTCCAAATAAATACACGTAAAAGCTAGCTAGCAAGGCTGTTAGCAGTAAGCTAGCGGTTACCTAATCCGTCATCAGAGTGCGACTCAAACGTTTGCCTGATAGAAAAATCCAGCAAGAAGAAAAAAAAATCATACAATGGTCAAGCAAAATTTATCGTTTGTTTTTTACATATTAAAAGTCAACTTGCATTTTAAAATTAATTTAAGACATGACTGTGATTGATGCACAGTCCTACCTTGAGATGAAGAGCAGTCGGCCATATTAAGGAAGAAACTAACGTTTTTTTTCACACTATAAGGCGCACATAAAAACCTTTAATTTCCTCAAAAGCCGACAGTGCGCCTTATAATCCGGTGCGCCCTATATATGAGTGAGCGGTGCATGCTGGGATTGTTGTCAGAACGCTGGATTGTTAAAATTTGAGACTGCGGTGGCAGCATGTCGGTTGGTCTGTTACCCAGAAAGCAGTTGGGCACAATATGGCAACACCAACACCGAGTGAAACAACTACTGGGGCAGATACTATATAAAGTACTCGGGGACTTTGTAATAATAGAGTATGTAACAAATTAGCAACCCTTGCTGTAGCGTCTGTTCTATGCGCCGTATAATGTGGTGCGCCTTATATGTGAGAAAAGTTTTAAAATAGGCCATTTTTGAAGGTAAGCCTTATAATCCAGTGCGCCTTATAGTGCGGAAAATAGGTACTCAAAGCAACTGGACGAGGCCAAAGCTTTAAATCAAACATGTTTTTTTATTTGCGATATACACATATGCCATGGAAAGGCACTCCACTAAAACATGAATACAATACATAAAGAGCCACACATAGTTGCTTTGACATGTTCATTTACCTGTGAACTGAAGTTTTTGTAGTACACAAAATGAAAATATACAAAGCACGAGCTTTGCAAGCATAAAGATGTGTGAGAATGCATCTTGAACTGCATTTATTTATTTTTTACCGACATTAGAATTCACAGCTTTTATGCTCGACTTGACTAACAGTAACATCAGCTTGGATGGTATGTGTACAGTTGGTGTTTATGAATTGTCTGTGCTGAACAAACTTCCGAGTCCAAACCAACTTTTCTGACCGCTTAAACCAAAAAGGCTACTTCTTTCAAGCTCTGATCTGCTCTGCTACCGGCCTACATGGACCAACTCTTGTTATGGAGCTGAACATATGGAGCGCTAAGGTGTGCTAACTTCAGTTATCCCATCGGCTCTTCCTGCGTTTCGGAGGGTCGGGAACAGCGAAGCTATCGTCTCCCCTGTCCCTCCCCTCCCCGCCTCCCCTGTCTCCGCCATCCCTGTCCCCTCTCCGGTCATCTCTCTCTCTTCTGCTTCCGTCGCCATTCCGGCTGTCGCTGTGGCGGCTGCTGTGGCGATCCCTGTCACCATGGCGGTCGCGATCTCGGTCTCCGTGTCGGTCCCGGTCACCGTAGCGATCCTCGCCGCTATGCCGCTCGCTCCTGTCGCTGTGGCGGTGATGGCTGTCGCCGGGGCGACCCTGGGACTCCCCGTGTCGATCCCGCGGGGTCTCTCTGTGCGTCGGGGGTGCGGGTGGAGGGCTGCTGTGCTGTGAGCCGGTTGGGCTGACGGGCACGGAGCTCAGGGAGCCGGCGCTGGTGAAACCAGGCATCGAAAAGGCGGCCATGCTGGGTCGCTCAGCGCCGTTGGCGGCCTCTGTTGGCACCGAGTTCAGACTGCCGGCGCTGGTCCAACCGGAGGAGCTGTTGGACTTGGTGCTGAGCTTCGGAGGGCCGCTGGTTGCCGCCACAAAGTGGCTCTTATACTGAGCCTAAAAAAAAAAAAACCAGACACTGAAATAAATGATTGGCTGTATGAATGAATTAAAAAATCTGCTGATACCTGGGTTTTATTTTATGTTTTATTGAAGAAAATTGTTTCCACTATTTCTAATTTTCAACAGAAGATTAAAGGTGATCTATTATATTTCCTTGAACAGGTTGGAATCAGTCCACGGGCTTTACGAAACACAATATCTATATAATCTATATAATAATGTGATTTTATATTTTGATCTCCTTTCAGAATGAGCTGTTTTAGGGTTTCTTATTACTTTACATCCAAATAAACCCAACTTTACACTCTCAGGTGAAAATGGCTGCAAACAGTTGCGTAATTATACAACTGTACATCTTTGAAAAGCAGAAGTAGAGCCTCCTGCACAACCAAAAAAATGTGGCAGGTGTTTTCTGGATGGAATGTCAGGAACAAAACACATGTCTTTCTCAGCAGCCATTGTACAGTGCATACAGCGGTAAAACCAGCAGATCTACTGGGCCTGAGCTTAGCTTGGGTTGCTAGGTAACGGGGCTTAGCTCCACTGGGGTTGCTAGGTAACAGTCTGGGGTTACTAGGTAACAGGCAGGGCCTGCTGACTTGTGACTTTACATTTGGAAGTTTTTTTAATTGGCTCACTTTCCAGACACCAAAAACATTAATTGAATGCCAAAAATAAATGATTTATATTTAATTAGTTGAAATTACTTTTCAGCAAAGAATTAATTCTATCCAAAAATGTGAAAAAAAAAAGAAACAAAACACCTAAAGTACTTTTTAAAACTAAAGTGTCACACCTGTAATTTTATTAAATTATTTTTTAAAGTGGGTTTCTTCCTTTAATAAATATCAACATTCAATTGTAAGGTTGAATAATCTACATTTTTCAGTGTATGCTACAACAACAAGCACAATTTTTACACATCATTTATTTAAAAAAAAAATACAAAAATGTAATTGTGAAAATCTAAACTAATTAAGAGGAAACGTGATGTGAAACAGCACCTGGAAAGCTTGTTTCAGTGCAGACATGCGGTCCCCCATCGCCCCAGTCGTCGGTTTGCTGTAGCCTTCAAAGCTACTAGCGGAAGACAAGCTGCTGCTACGATCCTGCAAGGAAATATTTTAACGTTAAATTCATTTCTTTAAATCACAATTCACAGTATGTAGGGCTGGGCGATAAAACAAATTCATCAAATCTTTGGTGTTTGAAGATTTAATTTCTTGGAAAATCTGGATTTATTTTTTCACCAATGCACTCCTTGGGTTTCCATAGTTACGAGTGATGTCATCTTGCTTGATAAGCGTTTTTGTTTTTCTCTTTTATAGCTTCTATTATTAATTGGATTTTAATTGCAGGTCAACTTTACAATAAAATCTAAGATCCAGGTTAAGATTTTGTTTTTTAAATAAAAATTAAGTCATGTTTTAAAAAGAACACAATCATAGTCATTTAAAAGTCTTAATATTACCAGAATGAAGTCGTAATATTTGGAGAATGAACTCAAAAGAAAAAAAAGTTATTCAAGCTTTTTTCCCATTAAAACTCGTATTATGATTATATTCTTACAATTAAACAAAAATGTCCATACCCTGGGCCTAATAATTTGAAATACAACTCACAGAAGGGATGGTTGGGAATAAAAAGTGACTTTTTGGAAATATTTTCTGTCATTTGTAATTAATAAAAAAAAAAAAGATTAAAATCAGATCTGGAGTGAAATTTTTTAAAAATTATTTTTAGTCATGTTGCCCAGCCCTAATCCAGAGGTATTGTATTGTTTGACATTTTAGTGCTATTATTTTGACACCATGAAAAGCAGATTCGGTTCATGTGGGTCAGTGACTTACAGAGGTCTCGGCCCCCAGACCCGGTCTCTCTTTGTAACCAAGGCCGCCTCCACCGATGTTCAGCTTCTTTCCTTTTCCTCCCTTAAACCGCGATTTCCTGAACCAGGGATTCTGGGGGAGATCAATTTAAGTACAAATTACACAAAAACACAGAATCTTACCAAGTCTTTATGTAGGGCAAATATTTCAGTTCTACGGAAGAGGATTAGGGCCACCGCAAAAAAAATAATTCTGACTTTAAAGTCAGAATTCTGAGATTAAAGTCAGAATTCTGACTTTCTGACTTTAAAGTCAGAATTCTGAGATTAAAGTCAGAATTCTGAGATTTTGACTTTAATTCTGAGATTAAAGTCAGAATTCTGACTTTCTGACTTTAATTCTGAGATTAAAATTCTGAGATTAAAGTCAAAATTCTCAGATTCTGACTTTAATTATGAGATTAAAGTCAGAAATCTGAGATTTAAAGTCAGAATTCTGACTTTAAATCTCAGATTTCTGACTAATAATTCTAATTATTATTAGTATAATAATGTAATTATTATTATTATTCCAATTCTTTAATCTCAGAATTCTGACTTTAATCTCAGAATTCTGAGATTTCATTTTTTAAACTCAGAATTCTGAGATTAAAGTCAGAATTGTTTTTTTCTCGGTGGCCTTAATCCTCTTCCGTTCAGTTCACTTGAGTTAAAGCAAAACTAGTAACTTTTCATCAAGAAATAAGAGCATATTTTAAGTAAATAATTCCTTAAACTGATTCTCCTGGATATAGGTCTACTGAATGCTAGATAATATTAATATATTACTACACTGGAATGACGATGACTCTTCCACTATAAATGATTATTATATATTGGAGGGGTGAGATGGAAAAATTCCAAACAGTTTGGAACCATTTAATTCGTATGTGAGAAAAATGGAGATAAAAGATCAGACTTTGAACTCCTCAAACCTAGAGATCGTTTTTAAGTTGGCTTTTTGTTTATAATGTATATCACACTACATTCAAATATGGATTCTGAAATGTTTTTGTCATAAATAATAATAAAAAAGTCAATTTTGGGGAAAAAAATGCTAAATATTGATTAAAAAGTGCCAGTTTCACTTATAAAATGGAAAACATTTCTTCCTATAAATGAAATAATCTGCCAGAGGAAGTAGAACTTTTTCATCAATATTTACAATATATTTTTACTTAAAACAAGTTTCAATGCTTTGCTAAAACGTTACTTGTAAATAAGTCTTTTATTATTTCAAGTCTACTAAGGTATAAGCGCTAGAAAATAGACCAAAAGTACTTTAGAAATGTTGCTATTTTCAGCATATGAGTGAAAATGTGATGTTTTTCCTTGTTAATCCCACCTGCATGGCTAAATCCATGAGCTCCTTGGGAACGGCCTGATTGGCTCCCTCCAGGTTTCGCACCAGGTCGCCGGCAAACGAAGTGTCTTTGCTGGTCAGGAGGGTGTAAGCGACACCTTTCTCCCCGGCGCGACCCGTTCGGCCGATTCTGTGAGTGTGCGTGTCGATGTCACGCGCCACGTCGTAGTTCACCACGGTGCGAATTGACGGGATGTCCAGACCGCGGGCTGAGGGAGGGGGGGGAGGGGGGGGAAGGACAGGGAGGTGGCAAACATTACAATGTTTTACAATTAATCCAAGTACAGTTACTCAGCTCACAACATGTCAAAAAACATAATATTTAAAGATGAAGTGGAAGTAAACACCGGCTACGTCAGTGGCCACCAAAACGGGTAAATTCTTCTTCTTGAAGTCGCTGATGACTTTGTTCCTCTCGCTCTGGTCCATGTCTCCGTGCAGGAGGCCGAGGCTGTAGCCCTCCTGAGTCAGGTTAGTGGCCAGCTCCTCAGAGTTGGCCTTCTTGGTGACGAAAATGAGCACAGAACCGGTGGAAGTGAACTCGACCAGCCTTCGGGTCAGCCACTTCCATTTGTCTGACCCGCTGAGCAGCAGCTCCACCACCTGAGTCACGTCTTCGTTGGCCTTTTAGCAGAAACCATTAACAGGAAGAAACACAATCTGCAGATGAATCCTCCCACGGGTGAATGTTTTAAACATAATCTTGTCCTAAAATGTGTTTTGTAAATGTTTTAATCTGAAAAACATCTTAAATTACCTCTCCTATGTCGCCTTGCACAACCCGAATAGGATCAACTAAAATGTCCCTCGCCAACCTCTCGATTTTTTTACGAAAAGTGGCGCTGAAGAGAAGAGCTGCAAAAGAAATATAGCAGCAATTAGGGCTGAATAATCATGATAAATTGATTATTGAAATAACTGTCAACTAATTTAGTAATGGATAAATAATTAACTGGAGTACAGAGACTCTGAACAAGGGTTTAACGTGAAAGAACAGTCAAAGCAATAATTAAACAAATATGAGCCAAAATGGATATTTAAAATGTAAACATTAATTATATTTAAAGATTAATGAGTTTTCAAAATGTTCCTGCTTTATTATTGTGCCATCACCATTTTATTACATGAAACTGGTCTCAAAAACAACAATATTATTGTTTATTGCAATAACTTTTGGGACAATTTATCGTCCCAGAAGTTACAAATCTCAAACATGACTTACTCTGCCTGTCTGGGCGAACATGGCTGGCAATTGATCTCACCTGATATTCTAAATAAGAAGGGAGAATTATTTATTTACATACATAAAAAAGTGTAACAATGTAAAATACAATAGTGCCAACTTACCAAATCCCATATCAAACATGCGATCAGCTTCATCAAACACCAGATATGTCACTCTCTGCAAGGACGTGGCCTTTTTTTTAACATGGTCGATCAGGCGACCCTGCGTAAACACATTTCATCCGCTCAAGTTCTCGTTTATGCGTTTCGCCGTCAGCAGCAGGAAGAGAAAGCAGGTGAGGTTCCTCACCGGCGTGCACACAACGATCTCTGCTCCCTCCTGCAGAGCCTTGGCCTGCTCCCACATGCTGCCGCCTCCGTAAACAGCCACAGAGCGCAGCGAGTACGCTTTCCCAAAACGCTTGCACTCTGCATGGATCTGCACCACGCAAGTACAATAAATACACGTCGTCAGCTTAGTCACATCTGGGTAAAAACACTGCGGTTGTTTACCTGCTGGCAGAGCTCCCTGGTGGGACACACGATGACCGCGATGGGTCCCTCTCCGGGTTCCAGCTCCTTCTGGTCCATTATGTGAACCAGCATCGGCCAGATGAACGCCGCCGTTTTGCCACTTCCTGTTTTTGCAATGCCGATCATGTCGCGTCCAGAGAGGGCAATGGGGACTCCCTGGAGGAACGGATGGGACAAGTAAGGTTGTTGGACCAAATTCTGGCTTAAACTCTGCAGCCTGAAATATGGAAGTAAGTATTTACTGAACCTGACACTGGATGGGCGTTGGCTGAGTGTACTCAGACTTTCTAATCTGATGCATCAGCTGCTCATCGAAGCCGAAGTGAGCAAAGCTGGTGCAAGGTTTAGGAGGAGCAGCGCCAGAAACCTGAGAAGAAGAGAAATAAAAGGAAAAGTGCAAATTAAAAGGAAAAGAGAAGAGAAAAAAATAAGAAAAACGAAAGAAAAGGAGAAAAGAGAAGAGCAAGAAGGAAAGGAAAAAATAGAAAAAAGAGAACACATAAAGAGAATAGACACAAATAAAAAACAGAAAAAGGAAGAAAGAAAAGAAAGGAAAAATTCAAAGGAAAGAGAATGGAAAAACAGAAAAAGACAGGATACATTAAATGAGAAAAAAAGGAAAAAAGAAATGAAAAAACAGAAATAAGAAAAGAGAAAAATACAAAAGAAGTGAAAAGAAAGAAAAGGAAATAAAAGAAATATTAGAAAATAGAAGAGAGGCAAAGAAAAGAGAAAAATTAAACAAAATAAATATTTATTATATTTGAAACAATTTAACCAAATCATGTTAAGGTAAACAAACTTCCTCAAATTAATTCTTAAAAAATCTCTTTAAAAATTTCTTGCCAAGTTGTGTGACTTTTGGCAAAAAGAAATAGTTTTCGTAATTAAGACTGATTTAAAATAACAAGAAAAGTTTAGTTTGATTTAACTTTAGACCGTGAGAAAAAAAGAAACATGTCTGTTTTTTATACGGTGTAAGAAAACATCTGATTTTATTTTTAATTATGTCAGTTTGGTCCTCCATAAATACCTGGTTTCAACTGTAAATAACGTTTTCCAAATTTAGGCTTTCAACATAACGTTAGGTTGCACTTTATTACAAAACCTTGATGTCCTTATTAAGGACTTTATACAGAAATCAAGCACTTTCCAAACCTCGAAAACAGCTAATTTAAAGCAACCTTGTATTTGGAATAAAATAGCCGCTTGAATGTGAAATAAAAACATAAATAACTGGCTTACTCTCAAGTTGAGTTTCTGCCTCAACTCCAGCACTTGGCTGCCGTTGAGAATGCTCAGCTCCTCGTGTTCATTGTAAAAGTTTTTCTCAAAAGGTGGGTAGTCGATCTACGAGACAGAGGATTCACAAATCACAAGAAAGAAATACTATTTTGATCTTCCTTTAAATAAATCACACAGGTAAAGTGGATTCTACTAATGAAAGTACCTCAGAGTGATCAATAGGTGGCAGCGGCAGGATTATTTTCTTGGTTGTAGAAGGAATTGGGTTTCCATCGCTGTCATAGTCGATGTTTTCCTCCTCTTCCTCCTGGGTCAGCCCTGCTGTGGGATTCTCTGCCATGTAGCGGAAATACGCTTCCTGTAGAAAATACAGCACTTTATTTTAAAAACTAACATAGTACTTCATAGCCGAGCAACTAAAAATATAAAATTACATGACTTGTCGGATTTAAATAAAAAAGAAAATTCACAAAAGTCAGGCCACAACAATGATCCTAAGTTCAACCTGTGGAGTCAGAGAAATGCGATGCAGAATAAAAGATCAGAGAGGTTACATGAAGTACGTCTCTGGATTGAAAAACTTTGGAAAGCTCACTCACCTGTTCATCTTCTTCCTCAATGTCGTCACGAATACCCCTGAAAAAAAACAAGCGGAGAAAAAAAACTTCCCTGCAACTCGTTCATACACCAAAAGGAGCCCACATCCCACAATGACTCTGCCAAACGCACCGCTTTGGTTTTGTGACCTTTTTTACCCCCAGCTTTAGGAACAACTTACAGACACAAAAGTATCACCCAACTTGAGAAAATAGGAAAAAATCAGACAGAAACCTAAAATTTTTACTGTAAAGTTTCAACTTTTATCGTTTTTTTCTCTCAGGAATTTCTGTCTTTAATAGATAGATGAAATGAAAATACTTACTTGGTTGATTTTTTCTCCTTTTCTTCTAGTTTCCTCATGTCCTTAGCTGCTTGGTTCTGAGAAAAAGGAGGTAAAATAGAAACATACAACACTTTATTTGTGTAAATGTTTAAAGATAGCTTCAGGTTAATTGTGGGAACTACTGAGAAACAAAATGAAACAGCATCACATCTTCACTGGAGCTCTGGATGATCAATGTGGAGGTTCCCCCACCTTTTTCTCAGTGTTAGTATTTATTTAAAAGTTTTCATTTAATATATTTGGAAATTCACTTTTTCTTCGGTGGTGGTTATCGCATTAGGTTGTTTGCTAATTTGGGTGCACACATTTAGTAAACACCTTATGTTTTTTTAAGATCATTAACTATTTTGTTTTGCTGAGTTGAAGGACTGGCTGACAGAAGGGGTTGGCTGAAAGGAGAACCAGGAAGTGGAACAGTCCATCAGGCTGCTGGAAGCAGGGGACTTGATATAAACAATCTGCCTCTCTTTACCATGATGGCATACTTGCTAAAACCTTCTTTTGGTATTAGGTTATTTTTGTTCTTATAGTTGTGTTAAAGTTAAAATGGTTTAGTCATTTATGTTTATACATTATTTTTCTTTGTCTCCTTCCCTACCCCTCCTCGTTTGTGTAGGCTAGCCTGTTTGTATAAATCCCCCTGTGTGTGTTCATTGTGGAGGTCAGTTTTTGGTTTGTTATCTTGAGTTATGTTTGCCTTAGTTGATTTCTTTTGGGCCCATTTTTGTTATATTTTTTAGATTGATTGTTGAAATCTTTTTGTTAAGACTTTCTTTGGAAAAAATAAATAGAAAATATTTTTTTATATATGCCTTTGTCCTTTGGATTTACTGGTCGGACCGTCACAATCAACTATATCAAGAATTACTGCAATAATCAACAGTATTGTTGTTTTGAGACCATTTTCAAATAATATGTTGACAAAGCTACAATAATGCAAGTTCAGCATATTTAAGACCAAAAAAATTTTATTTTGTAAAGAACACTGGAACTGGAAGATATTTAAATACTCAGAATAAAACACAACCATCAAAAATAGAAAATAAAATGTAAATTAAAACCATTTACAAGCAAAACTACAACTAAAATGCGTTTTAATGTCTCTTTAAACAAAATTGCTCCTCAAAAAATATTAATGATCATAATGGAGATTATTGAGCTAATTTTAACTTATCGACAGGCCTAATCTTCAGTTACACCCTTCCAGTCTTTGTGAGAAGTGGATTTTTATGCTTCAGAGTTCAACAATAACTTCATGTGACTTTTCCCACCTCGACCTCTGCCATGAAGGCGTCCAGCGGGTCGTCTTCGCTGTCTGAGCCGCCGCCGCCCGACTTCATCTGCTGCCGCGTAGGCGAGTTCTCAGCAGGAATGTAGGGCAGATCGGCGTTGCTGCTGGACTCTTCTTCATCGTCTTCAAAATACCTACAGCAAAGGAAAAACAGACGATTTTAATTTGCACAATTGTGTTTACATTTCATTCAGATCTTAGCGGTTTGACTAATATTGTGTAAAACTGTAAATTCACTCAGGGCAGCCGTCACTTACGCGTTTTCTTCGTCAAAATTAGCTCTTTTAGACCCTATTTTGTAGAAAGACGGAAGCTGAGGGCTTTTCCCATAACCGCCACTTGATCCAGAAGCGCCGAATGATGTGTGAGATTTTGGGGGAACGTTGGGCTCCTCTTTCTTCCCTGCAAGGGAAAAACCTCCAAAACCAAACCCACGCTTCACTCCTGGACCGCCTTTGTTCCAGTTCATGGCTGCGCTGTGAAAAACAAACAAACAAATATTTGAGCTGTTTTAATCCCTTCCTTAGATTCACATTTGATCATCACTGCAGTCTGTAAAACAGGCCAAAGTAAATGCAGGGAACCTTAAAGATTTTAGTCAATTAAATACTGAAATTAAAATTGTGATTATGAAATATTCACATTGTAATACCCAAACTGTAACTGTTACTTTTTAAACTACTTTTCCATGAGGAATTCATGCCGTTTGTCTCAAAAGATTATTTAAAAAGACATATATTATGTACTGTTTAGCAGTACAGTTAGTGAATGTAACTGCTGCAGTTAAATACTCTTGTTGATCGATGGTAAGCTTTAATTTTATATATATATATATATATATATATATATATATATATATATATATATATATATATAATCAGAATAAATAACACCCCCATTAGTTTAGGTATCATTCAATGATTGAGCTTCATTCGCAAGGAGACTAAAAGTAATCAAATCGAAATCCAAATGAGTAAGTATCTGTACATCTAAAAGAACACCATCGAATATTTTCATTTTTAAAGTTGACGCTTTGCAACAACGACTTGATTTTCGGTTTACAACACAACATGCTAGCATTAGCTCAAGGCCGCATTAGGGCTAAGGCTAATATGTGCGAAGAAAAGCTCTATATTTTACCAAACGGTGAAAAACCTCGATAGTTAGTTGCGCTATAAAGTATAAATCATCAATAAAAGCAGTGCTAATTATCAGAACAGATATTTGAGCATTTGTTTACCTATTTCTGAAGCTAGCAAATGTTTCTGTGCTTCTTTTACAACGCAGTGGGCGTCTTCGTTAGTTACGTCATACGTAATAGCGGCGTCCCGTCGTCGTTGGTGCGTAACGTCGACCGGAAGCGTAGAGAGGGGGATTGCTGAGAACATTCTGCAGGAGCAGATAGACGGATAAATAAAGGTACTAAGGAATATCTTATTTCCACAGTGATACCGTGTTGCTGTTCACTAGTCGGCGGTAGGTAGCTGTGCGTCAAATAACGCCGCTTAAATTGGTTACAGTAAGTTAAAACAACTGCTTTTGCTAACTGTTGTTAGCTGATGCTCCCTTCACCATTAAATAGCAACATTAGCAAAGCTGTTCTCTGAAAGAATAGCTGTTGCACTCCGCTTGCTACCACTAAGTACGTATTTTCCCTTATATTTTATAGTTATTACAGCAGTATTGCCAGTTAAATTTGTTTTGCTGGACGGATTTAATAAAACAGACGGGGGAAATTATGATTTTTTCTGGTTTTGCAATGTGCAAAAACATTTTTTTTAATCTTTTTTTTTTATCGGTTTGCTTTTTGTCCTTTAAAACGGACCTAATCAATAGTCCTTGATGCTTTAAGTGTTCCTTTAAAGACTTTGCACCCATTTTTATTTCAATATTTTTTTACAGCAAAGTACGAGAACATTTTAAGAGGATGATTATTTTTTGCTTTTTGTTGCATTTTGTGTTTAAATTCAGTTCAGTCTGGCACTTGAACAATAACGTTTAAAGGTTTTAACTTTGTTTACAGGCTATTTTTGGTGCTCTCGTTCTGTGATTATGGAAGAGGATTAGGGCCACCGGAAAAAAAGAATTCTGACTTTAAAGTCAAAGTCAGAATTCTGCGATTACAGTCAGAATTCTGAGATTAAAGTCAGAAAGTCAGAATTCTGCGATTACAGTCAGAAAGTCAGAATTCTGCGATTACAGTCAGAATTCTGAGATTAAAGTCAGAAAGTCAGAATTCTGCGATTACAGTCAGAAAGTCAGAATTCTGAGATTACAGTCAGAATTCTGAGATTAAAGTCAGAAAGTCAGAATTCTGCGATTACAGTCAGAAAGTCAGAATTCTGAGATTAAAGTCAGAAAGTCAGAATTCTGCGATTACAGTCAGAATTCTGAGATTAAAGTCAGAAAGTCAGAATTCTGCGATTACAGTCAGAAAGTCAGAATTCTGAGATTACAGTCAGAATTCTGAGATTAAAGTCAGAAAGTCAGAATTCTGCGATTACAGTCAGAAAGTCAGAATTCTGAGATTAAAGTCAGAAAGTCAGAATTCTGCGATTACAGTCAGAATTCTGAGATTAAAGTCAGAAAGTCAGAATTCTGAGATTAAAGTCAAAATTCTGACTTTAAAGTCAGAAAGTCAGAATTCTGCGATTACAGTCAGAATTCTGAGATTAAAGTCAAAATTCTGACTTTAAAGTCAGAAAGTCAGAATTCTGCGATTACAGTCAGAATTCTGAGATTACAGTCAGAATTCTTTTTCTTTCCCATTGGCCCTAATCCTCTTCCATACGTGATAAAGAGAATTACTGATTTTTTTTTTCTTACTTGTTTGAGATTCTCACAACATTATAAGTAATTAATGACATGTAGTTAAAATATTAATTATATCAGCTTTTGGATAAAGAACACAAATCAAAGGTCTAAAATGTGGGATGCACTAGGAACGTCTTGTTCAGTCTTTCAGTTCCATTTTAAAGAATATCAGTTCTTGTGGTAAGCTGCAACGACAAAGGACTTTTTTTGACAGGATGGATGAAACATTATTTTCATTACAGTTCCTTTATTTTCACAGATTAATTTCCCATGTAAGACCAACCTCAGGAGGATCAATGTCGTTTCTTGTAAGTGTTTCCATTGATTGATTCATGACTTCAACACTGTTTTTCTAGGTTAATATTAAACGTCATATAGAAATTTTGAACTAATTGGAGTGAAATAAAGTCTGTTAGATTTTTTTTTTGCTTTAGTTTTTGTAGAGTTTTTAAAGGAAATTTTACAAGCTAAATATTTGTAGTGTATTTTTCTTGCATGCTTGCTGTTTATTATTAACCACTGCCGTCAACAGCCTGAATTACAGTATTACGCTCTCTTTGTCTTTCTGTGTGACGTTTTTCTTTTTCTTGCTTTCATTTTGCTTTTGTTTTCATGCTTGAAATTGACCGTTTCTATCTGTCAGCGCTGGGTAACTGAGAAACTGAGTGTGGAGAGCCTGCGGGATCTGGAGTTATTCGAGGTGAGGTTTAAGTGAAACACTTTTAAGAAACTACTTTAGGTTGTTTCCTCTCAGTTCTTGATTTGCTTTGCTTTCCAGACATCATTCTAAATTTGTTATTCATCGTTTTGTCTGATGTCTTTTGAGCTTTTTTATTTCTTTCAGTTTTTGCCAACATTTTATAGGAAAATGATGCAAAAAATTCCTTTAATTACCTTCTTATGTGTGCTGCGGACGCTTTTATTGGTTTACTGGTTTGAAAAATCGAAATCATTATTTTTATTTGATCTAAGAACGAGAAAAGTCTCAGAAATGGAAGCTGGCAGTTTTCACTTGTTTAAGTGAAACTGTCATCATAGAAGAAAATAATGTATTTTGTATTTTATTTTATTTATTGACATGTTTATATGTATATGAATTATGTTTATTCAAATCTATAAAATATACAAAATAATAATTCTCAGAATAATTTGATTTTCTTTTTCAAACAAAACTGACACAGGACAGGAAAACCACAATGAAAGTGGAAGAAGAGGCATTTTTATTCAATAATATCACTAAATCAGAACCAATATCTTTGTATTTTTAAAAAGTATAACTACTCTAAACAGTTACATTATTTTTTCAAAATGTTTTCATGTATCATAAGAAACGTAAAAGCGCTGCTCAACACCACTGACATTAATGGTTTAAAGGGTCGACGTAGGTCAAACGTGCAATATGAATATTTTTTCAGTTTTTAAAAAACTATATGGATTGGATTTATTTTACCTCATTTTCATGCGTCTTTCAGCATTTGTGCATGTTTGTACAAATTGGTCATTTGTTTTGGCTGCACACAATTCCCATTGCCTTACATAAAGTTCCTGTCAGAATTTTAGATTTAATCGACATGAGCATGAATATCAGTCACTTTCTGCTGTTACTGACTATCTCTACACATTTCAAATCAATCGTCATCGCAGTTTGATTCATTTTGCTCAGATGTTGGGTAATTGAGAAGTTGTTCGAAAAGCAGATGATAAAGTACTACAAGTTATTTCAATGCAGCAGATGTAAGCCAGAAAAACTGTTTTTTAAATAAACTTTGTTGGAATGGAAATATGGAACATTATTGTTTTCCTAATTCTTCTATTGATACCTTGGAGCTGTTTTTCTTCCAGGATGAAATGATTTTGCAGTGTGTAAAAGTGAATTTTGAAACAAGCATTGAGAGCAAAGTTTTGTCCCTTCCATACATTTTGTTATTGATTTGCTGTTTGTTGCTCATGAAGTTGCACATGACCCACATTTCTCGACTCTTTGTGGAACCGGTAAAGATATTTTTCAGTGCTGCGTTTCCTGCTGCAGATCAGACTATGAAACAAACTTTCAATGATGTTGAGTTTAGAAAAAGATGTGAAACCTTTTACCTTCTGAGTATTTTTGTGGCTCTTGTGGCCTGAATTCACATCAGTGCAGACAGGAAAGAAGTGAAGAGATAAGGGGGGGAGAAACGCAGACATGCAGCAAAGGCACTAAAGCTGGAAGTTAAGCACCAGACGGCTGTCTGCAGGTCTGACGCCTCAAAACAGGTCGTCTCTAGAAAAGCCCGACCTTTTAAAAATTATGGACTGAGCTTCAAAGAAGAGATTGTATTAATAACATCAAATAGTCGGCCAGAAAAACACAAATGGGTCATAAATTAAATTCATTGTTTAATT
Organism: Poecilia picta; assembly: GCA_033032245.1. NCBI lineage: Eukaryota > Metazoa > Chordata > Actinopteri > Cyprinodontiformes > Poeciliidae > Poecilia > Poecilia picta. The sequence goes on from CM065360.1 coordinate 5,140,419, forward strand.
GAAGTTTCTTGTTTTGGAAGATTTAAGCTTTTAGAAGAAAAATTTATTTTTTTTCCCATTATTTTACTCTTTGGGTTTCCAAGGCAGCCGTCTTGTTTTCCAGCTTCTGTTTATTTTTGGACTTTGAATTCCAGTCAGCCTTACATACTATGATTTTTATTTTTTTTCTAATTACGAGAGTAAAGATTTCTGAGAAAAATAAAGACGTAAAATGAGGAATGTTGAGCATCTTGTGAAGTTTTCTTTTGGCATATATTTTACAAATTATACTTAATAGAAATATTTAACTTTTAACACATCAAATTGTTATCAGCAGCAGGACTTAGAAATTGTGCAAAGAGTATTTTTAAAATGTTTTTTCTGGAAAAATTTAAATATTATGACTATGTTGTCGTAATCAAAGAAAACAACTAATAGTCCACTATGTAACTCAGAAGTAATAACTGAAATAAAATTTTTAGAAAAGAAAGCTAAAAACATCTGATATGAAAAAATCTGATTTTAGTTTTAAGCTTTATCGTTCAGCCAAAATATATGTTTAATTTTTACTCTGTTGGGATTATTTTTGAACATCCACCAAAAATTAAATCTTGTTCACCCAACTCTTTGCTGTCGTTGTAAAATCATCCTGTCCTGGTAGAGAAACGGATAAAATCCCCAAATTACTATGACATTTATGCTCATGATGAGTTTTTGTAAAATTCTGACTGAAACTGTAATATCTGTAATTAGGATGGATATTTTATTTTGTGAAGCAGGAAACTCCTTCAGTCAGATCTCCCATCATGCAGCGGCTGTGCTTGGCAGCTGAAAAAACCCAAAACCGTCCTATGAACAGAGATCCTTCTCTTGTTTTCTTTGTGTTTCACGTATTTGTGTCATTGACATGGTTTCTCTACCCCAGAGCAAGCTCAGGGATTCTCACACAGGAAAGTAAGTGCGGTACTCCTGTCACTGCATCATCATCCTCATTCTCCATGTTGCCTTTGTGTATGTGCGTGCATGCACTGATACAGTACGTATGTGCGCACAGAGATTTACATTTCGAGGGATTCGTGATCTCTCCAGGCTTTGGACATGTTGGTATGCACGTGTGTCCAGTTCATGCTGCACATGCCTGTTTTATAGATGTGTTTTTTTTTTTTTTACACCTCACAAACGAGAGCTTTTGTTGCAGACTTTATTGTTTTTCCTCACAGATTTAATACTTTTCATGTGAAGCCTATTAAAATAGAAAAATCTCGAGTAATTTGTGTTTTAACATGTAGATAATACAGACCGAAAGTCCAAGCTTCATTGTGTAAAAAACCTGTGCTGTGACGTTTTCTCTGTGTATGTATGGAGTTCAGATGTTGAAGTTCTTTGCCTTCCATTTTGGATCTGATCACTGTTCGGTTCTAGATTTGATCAGAAAACTAAAGCTGCAACCAAAGATTATTTTAGTAATAGATTATTCTATCGATTAATCGATTAATCAGATGGCAAAACTACCACATTCTGCAGATATTTCATTTTTTAATAACAATATTAGGAATTCATTAAAATATGCAAATAAACAAATAATTCAATTCCTATTTAAAATAAGAAAATGTGATAACAGCATTCCTTTATCGAACGCTTGATTATTTGCAGCACAGGATGCAGCTAAAAAAAACACATCTAACATCAACATGTGAAAAACAGATTAATAAATGGATAGAAAAAGGTGTTTAAGAGATTTTTTTACAGGATTTGAACTAGGTGAAGCTAAAACAGACACTTGAGGAGTTTTTAGTAGAACTGATTTTTAGATTAAGTTTTTTTTTCTTTTACCTTAAATGCAAAATGTTTATTTTTTGTGAATCTTTGGCTTAAGTAAAGTTCCGATTTTGTTTTTCTTCTGGCAGTTGGCCTTTTTAAGTTTGTATTCTCTAGTTAATGATTAATATATTACTGAATAAGATGACAATTATTTCAAAAATGGATTAATCATGATTAATCATTTCATCCCTTAAATTCTTTTGTCCATTTTTGACATAATTATTGTTCTGAGTATGATGTTCTTCCAGTAGTTAGTTTATTTTGAGTCTGAATGCTTCAGTTAACAATTAATCAATTACTAAATTCATTGATAATTATTTTATTAATCAATTAATCATGATTAATCTGATTATTTGTTTCAGCTCTAATATTTTGTGTCCATTTTAAGCTTAATTACATTTCTGATCATGTTGTTTTGTCAGGAAGTAGCCTTTTTTGAGTCTGTATACTCCAATTACTGACTAATCAGTTACTAAATTAGTTGATTTCAGTAATCGATTAATCATGATTACTCCGATTAATCGTTTCAACTGAACATGAAATATTTACAGAGGTTTCTTTAAACCATGGCTGCCAGAGCATGCTCAATTTTCCTGCTTAGACGGTTTTCATTTGTGCTTCCTGGGTGTGTAAAGCTTTACCATTTAACTTTCTGCTTATGGAAACAGTCTCTGGTTTTATCTGCGTAGATATTTACAGAAGCTAAATGTGCATTTTTATTTTAAAATGAAGTCATACATTAGCCTTCATCCACCTCACCAGCTCACTGCTGCAGTTGGTTAATTTCCATCATTTTTCAAAAGCGATAACTTGATGGAAATCAGGAGTCCTCACTGCCAAGAATGTGGAAATGTAGCTGTTCTGTTAGAGGTGGTTCAAAAATACGTTGGCTTACTTTGGCCACAGATCCTTATGGAAGCATTTCACTGCCACAGTTTGGAAACAAATTCAAGAGTAGCATCTTGTTTTAACGAGAAAGTTCAACGTTAAAAAGTGAGAGTTTTGTTGCTAAAAAAGAGAGGAAAGGCTTGTTTAAAACAAATTTTTTCATGTTAATGAGTTTTGCTCCTCGTTCTAACGAGAACACGTTCGATACGATAAAGTTTGTCATTAAAAAATTAAGACCATTCTCATTTTAATTAGAAAGCTAAAATGAGCTTTCTCATTTTAGCTTTCTAAAATAGCGAGAAGATTATAATGAGAAGGTTTCTCTTTAAAATGATCGTTTCTCGTTAACAGAAGATGCAAAATGTTTAAAATGAAAAATGATCAATTTAATGAGTTTCTTGTTGAAACAAAAAAATCTTTTAGTTTTAACAAGATTCAAAACTTTAAAAAACATGGTTAAGTTTAAGTTGATTTAAAATGACAAGACTTTGTCATATTAATGAGAAGTTCTTGTTGAAAACGAGAAAACCTCATTATATTGAGATTCATTGTTTTAACGAGACTAACATTTCTTTTTAAAATTTAACATTTCTTGTTAGAATGATAATTCATCTCACTCAAATGAGGGTTAGAACTTGCTAAAATGAGAAATGTTCTCATTTAATTGAGATTAGTTTTATATCATTATAGCGAGAAGGTTTCTCGTTTAATAAGAAGTAAAAATTTGCTCTTGTTAAAAATCCTTAACGTAACTCGCCTTGACTCTTTCTTCTTACCCTGTTTCTTCTAGATGACTTCTAAAAATCACAGATGTTGCTGTTTTACTTGTACAAACTTTTTTTATCTAAAAGAGAATATATTTAGATTTTAATGAAATTTAAATCTCGTTAAAAGGAGATTCTGCTTCTGAGTTTATTTCCAAGTTTTGGCAGTGAAACACTGTAGACAGTAAAGTGGGACTGTTGTTATATTTTTAAGGATTTGACGTTTAAGTCAGACTTGTACTCACCGGATATGATGGATGTTGTTACTAATGTTTTAAATCCACTAGTGCTGTCTGTCTGCCTAACACTGTAGTGCCACAGGTTGGTCTTTTCTGTTGTTTTGTGATGGTTTAAGGGTTTTGTTTGAGACGGATGAGGCTGAAATCAGAGTTTCGTGTTGATTTGTTTTTTCTGCTCCAGCCCCATGAGGACAGTGAGGAGAGTTTGAGCTCACTGCCACGCCGAGACACGATGGGCTCCTTCCTGCCAGACAGCGGCTCATACGAGCTGCTCACCGTTATCGGTAAAAAAAGCTGACGTTTCTGCACTGTTTAGGTTTTAGCACAAACAGCTTTAACAAATTTTTGATGGGTATCAACAAAAACAACCTAATCACTTTTTGTTGATGCATGTAGTATTTTTTATTTAGTCATGCATTTGTTTGCTTTTCTAATTTTATTTTAGCTTATTGGTGCTTTTGTTTAGTTTAATTTGTAACAAACTGTTTTCTTTATAATATTGGGATAAAGAATTTCATTTGTCATTATTAATATTATACACTTTTATCAAAAATTTGGATTCCCCCCCCCTTCTATTAATTCCTTACATTTCCGTAGCAACAAGTGATGTCAGCACACTCAGGGCGGCCATTTTGTTTGACAAATATGTTTCATAGTTTCTGTATATTTGGACTTTGAATTCAGGTCAACTCTATGACAGAATATTAGGGTCAAACTATGATTTTGTTTTAATTACGAGAACAAAGTTATAACACAACTAGAATAAAGTCGGAAGATTACCAGAGTAAAGTTGTGATATAACCAGATAAAACATTTGTTTGAAACATTTTCAGATTACTTTGTGCCTCACGAGTATTAGTTAATTTTTTATCCTTTTTGTAGCTCTTTCCATGTGTTTTTAATACCTATACAAGGAGCTATGTCGGTAAACTTTGAACTCAAAGATAAGTTTGCATCCTATTTTTAAAGGGAATCATATTTTTGGTTGTTAGGAAAAGGCTTAGACGACCTGATGACTGTGAATCTGGCTCGTTACAAACCCACTGGAGAGCATGTGGCCATTCGTCGAATCGACTTGGAGTCATGCACCAACGATATGGTCACCTACCTGCAGGTCTGCTCCTGTTTAAGAGTCATTTCTAACGCTGTCATTTATTGGGAATTATTATCTCAGGTACTCTGGTATGAAAAAATGCATGCCTCCTTACAGATTTCTTTACTTAAGTTAAATGTTGTAGATCATCGAAGTTTAATACAAAAGAAATACTTTAATTACATTTTTATGTTTAAGCTGTCCAAAACATCGTTGTTTAGTTAAATTGACAAGCTCAATTTAAATATCTTAATTTTACAGGATTTTGGTGGCTAGTGAAATGGTTAATTTATATTTTCACACAAATTCATGTTTTTTAATACTTTTTCCCCTTATTACATCAGTTTATCAATTTAAAAACTACCTATGTTACATATGTTACAAGTTGTCTGATTTAAAAAATTTGTTGGATGATTTGAAAACATTTAAACGCGAGGAAAAAAATCAAAAGGTGCCATTTAGATTTTCACAACGAACTACAGCTTTGTCAATCCTTCAAAAAGTTTACTGAGTATTTTTGTCCTGTTTCTAGAACAAATATCTTATTTATGTGTATTTTAAACTAGACATTGGAGCTTCTTTTAATGCAACAATTCGACAATATTGGTGAAAAAGTTCTAGTTCCACTGGCGCCGTTACCTAGCAACCCCACCAACCAAGGCTGAGCCGTTGCCTAGCAACCCCACCAGCCAAGGCCAAGCCGTTACCTAGCAGCCCAGTTCTAGTTCCATTGGCAGATTATTTCACTTATTCTCCCATGTTATACGTGAAATACTTTTCAAGTGGAACTATAACTTTTTTGATCAATATTAAGAAATTATACAGTTAAAACAAACTCCTTTATCTTTCTGAATAGTTTCTGTATGTAAGCTTTGTGTTATTTCAAGTACAATAAGATTTTTGCACTAGAAACTAGGGCTGTAGTGGTACAATAATCTCACAATACGATACACGATATTCTGCCCACGATATGATATATATTGTGATATTCAGCAAACGATACAATTCAATACACTTTTGCAATTTTCTGAAAGATTTTAGAGGGACAGAGTGATTTTGGTGACATTTTGTGACGGTTATAGAGTTGGATTGAATTAATTTAACTGAAAACTGATTAAAAGCACCAACTACACAATACCTGGCTCTGGTTGGACACAGACTTAAAGTGGACAGCTGGACAAAATGAATCAAAGAAGTGGTGAGAAAACATGTTTCTCGATATATCGATATATTTCGCGATATCAATATTACTATACAGCCCTACTAGAAACCAGACAAAAAAATACTTGGTTCGATTTGGTGTTTTTGCAGTGTCTAATATAATTTTCCCTGCTCATTTCTAAGACTTTTCTTTGCTCTTTACACTAGGGTGAGCTACATGTGTCAAAGTTGTTTCATCACCCCAGCATTCTGCCGTACAGAAGCGTATTTATAGCAGAAAACGAGCTTTGGGTCATCACACCATTCATGGCTTATGGTACCAAACAGAAACACTCGAAATGTCTTCCTCTGTTGAAACCAAGGCAGGAGATTTTCTTATTTTTATTATTATTTGATCTCGCAGGTTCAGCTAGAGATCTCATCTGCACTCACTTTTCGGATGGGATGAGTGAACTTACCATTGCGTACATTTTGCTCGGCATGCTAAAAGCTCTTGAATACATCCATCACATGGGATATGTACACAGGTAAGATTAACTGAAATATGTGAAAAGGATAAGCCTATCTCTGGAAACCTCACTGTATTTTCTGTTATAGTCTTGTACTATATTTTGTTATTGTTATTCTTATTTATTTACATATTGCTTTAAACACTTTTCTAGGACAATAAAAACTGTTTCTGCTTTTTCGTTGTTTATGTTATTAATATTCTTAGCTAGTTTTGATTGCATTTTATTCTCAATATTTCTCTCTGCTTGTCTTGTTAGTGTGTTGCAATAATAAGTTAATTATTGCATGATGAATTAAAATGAGCTCAATAATTTCCCTCTGATTGTTTTATTTAAAGGACAGTTTTCTATACAGAGACTTTATAATCCATTCTATTTGTGATTTTGGTTAAAAAAATTCTCTGTTTTATTTATCATTTTTAGTTGTGTTTTATTTTGAATATTTAAATATGTTCCAGTGTGGAGTTGTTTATTGGTCTTTGAGATGGGAAACTTGCATTGTTATGCCAGACCCAGTAAATTAGTCCAAAAACAATATGATCATTTATTGCAATAATTATTGTGATAATTTATCATCCAGCTAAATGTATTATGTAGCTGTTTGTTTTTATAACATTTTGGATGAGTTAAATATGTGGAAAGTTTTATTTGATATTGTAGTAGTGAAATTAAATTCAGTTCAAATTCAGAATTATTTCATGGATCCCAAAGGTAAATTATCATTTCGTTTCAGATTATTCATAGAGTTTTGGTAGATAGTGATGGCTGATTAAGACCTCCTGTAGCAGTCAGTATTGCAGTGAATCAGAAGAAGCCTCTGACTGAAGACGCTCTGTTTTCCCAAGACAGTCTGATGAAGAAGATGTTTGTTAAACCATGCGTTTGGATTTGACTGATGCCGTTTTTTTTATCGTTTTGCCCATAAGGAGTGTGAAGGCCAGCCATGTTTTGATATCTGCAGATGGACAGGTCTGCATGTCTGGTCTGCGGAGTATTTTCAGCCTCATCCGTAACGGCCAAAGGGCCAAAATGGTTCATGACTTCCCTCAGTACAGTGTGAAGGTGCTGCCTTGGCTGAGCCCTGAAGTGCTACAGCAGGTACGGAGCATCAAACCGTACCGTAACCCTGTGTGCCTCTTATCAGTAAAAATATTTCAATTGTTTTTCCCAGAATCTGCAGGGATACGACTTTCGATCAGACATTTATAGCCTTGGCATCACGGCCTGTGAATTAGCCAACGGACATGTGCCGTTCAAAGACATGCCAGCTACACAGGTGAGCAGAAACTCAAAGCTACTTCAGCCATTTTGACGCGTCACATCCTGTTAATCAGAAGAAAGCCACTCAGGGGCCTTAGAGGTGCAGCAAATCCTCAGAAACGCATTTAAAAAATGCTTGAATTCAAGTAATGAAACAAGAAACGAATCCCAGTAACTCAGCTGTAGTTCTGAATTTAGCTATTAAATGGACAAAATTCACATTTTCATACTTCCAATAAATTAATGTTTACATTCCATGGGCAGTAGTGTGCCATTACCTAGCAACTAGCACAGGGTGGGCAATCCTGGTCCTCGAGGGTCGGTGTCCTGGAACTCCTAGATGTTGCCTTGGTGCAACACACCTGGATCCAACAGCTGAATCAGTGCAGTCAGGTTCTCCAGAGTCCTGCTAACTACCTCAGTATTTGACTCAGTGTGTTGAAGTAGAGACACATCTAAAAGCTGCAGGAGTCCGGCCCTCCAGGCCTGGAGTTGCCCACCCCTGAACTAGCAGTTCGTGGTTGTTGTAAAAAATCCGAACGGTGTAAATACTTTGGGAAAGGACTGACTTTTGGTTTTAACATTTCTTATTTTCTTGGAGATGCTTCTGGAGAAGCTGAACGGAACCGTGCCTTGCTTGCTGGATACCACCACGATTCCCCCAGAGGAGCTGTCGCTCAAGCCGTCCCGCTCCGCTGCCGACTCGGGGATCTGCGAGGGCCCGAGAGCCGGAGGGCCCCGGCACTCAAACGGAGAGCCGTCCTCATCCTCCGGAGGACATCCGTACAACCGCACATTCTCCCCCCAGTTTCACAACTTTGTAGAGCTGTGTCTGCAGCGAGACCCGGAAAACAGGTTGGTGAAATCTGATTCATGTTGTGTATGATGTCATTAAAAACACGAAAGGCGTTTTTCTAAGTTTTACTTTTTGTTGCAGACCGTCTGCTGCCACTCTTACTGGACATCCTTTCTTCAAACAGGTGTGTAATTTTTAGTTTAGCGTTTAAATAGGTTTTTTCTTACTTTGTACAAGAGCTGCAACTAACCTGTAGTTAGTGTTTTTGGATTAATTTAAAGGCCAATAAGGAGCTTATTAGGAATTTTATAGCATTTGAATCGGGTGAATCAAACGAAGCTACTTGGGGAGATCTGGGTACAACATATTTCCTTTTTTTTTAATATTAAATGCAAAATGAATGTTTTGTACAGTTTTGGCTTAATTTCTGCACCATGTTGTTCTTTCAGCAAATTAACTTTTCTTTTTAAAACTGATAACTCCTGTTAACAATTAATCAATTACTACATTATTTGACAATTATTTCAGTAATTGATTAATCACGATCACCGTATTTTCCGCACTACAAGGCGCACCGGATTATAAGGCGCACCTTTAATGAACGGCCTATTTTAAAACTTTTGTCATATATAAGGCGCATCGCATTATAAGGCGCATCGAATAGACGCTACAGTTTTGGTTGCCATCCATCCAGTATTGAACGGGACATGATTTGTTCCGTTCACTACAAATATGGATGTCTAATAATAAAAATTGGTCCCGAGTTCTATATATAGAATCTGCACCAGTCATGGTTTCACTCACGGGTTTTGGTGTTGCATATTGTGCCCAACTGCTTTCTGGTTGGCACAGACCAACCGACACGCTGCCGCCACAGCCTCTGTTTCTCTTCCACCGACCCCCACGGCTTTAAATGTATAGTGCTGGTCCCTTGGTAACTCTAGCCGAAGCTCCCGGATAAATGTCTAAAGCTACTTTGTTGACATAAAGAATGTCAACAAAACAGTCCGATTCCGGTCGCGAGGAGAACCTGGAGAGCGACTGGAATGGGGCGTCTGGGCCGGACGATGGTCACCCGTCTCCGTTCGCGCACAGCATGTTGGTGGAGAACGTGATGCTAGATGACCTGCAGACGACCTGATTATTAGGTGGGTAGGTAGATACATAGACATGTCTATGAGGTCAGTCAAACTTTATTAACAAACCGCTTTTTTGACAACATCCCAGCATGCACTGCACGCTTCTTTTACCGGGAAAATGAAGTCGGCAGCTGCTTAGTTGCTAGACCTGTTGTGGCTCAATATTGGACCATATATAAGGCGCACCGGGTTATAAGGCTCACTGTCGGCTTTTGAGGAAATTTAAGGTTTTTAGGTGCCTTATAGTGCGGAAAATACGGTAATCATTTCAACCCTACTTTTTGAATTTTAAAAACATCGTTCCAGCTGCACTTGAGACTCAATTTCTTTTATGAGAGTAAAAAAGCTTCTCCTTTCCCCTTTATCTGGCATCATGTTTGTCTTTTCAGATCAAACGTCGGCCGGCGGAGGCGCTGCCTGAGCTGCTGCAGCCGGTGTCGCCCATCACCTGCTTCGAGAGCTGCGGGCCGCAGGACTCCGTTTCTGGACTGGCGAGTCTGGAGTCTGGCCTGAGCCACCTGGAGGTGGACGACTGGGACTTCTGACTGCAAAGGACTCAACAAGCAGAGGACCGGATGGAGAAGCTCTTCAGTGAGGATGGGATTTGTTATGTCACTGATCTCCTTTTAAATGGTTTCCACGATGATTTAAAAGGAAGTTTTTATTCACAGACAAATTTAAAGCCATCAGTATCAGGGTTATTGTGAAAAAGTGAGCGTAGAGGAGTAAATATCTACCCAATTACTCACCAAGTTACAAGAAAAAAACGTGGAAAGTTTCTTTGTTGTAAATGTATAGGAATAAATTTTAATTTTCCACATTTACAGCCAATAATTTATGATGTTAAAACTTGAATATTGTGACATTATAAAGTCAGAAATGTGTAGTGGGAAAAAATCTGAATCTTACCAGGTGAAATCTCAAAGATAAAATTGGACAAAAAAATATAAGTAGTCCTCTAAGAATGAGTTGTACCTGAGATTTTCTTCTGAATCAGAGCTTTTCTCTGGTCCTAAATTTACTGCTTAAATCTTTTTGTTGCAAATGTCCAGCTTTATAATCGCATATAAATTATTTGTTTTCTTCTTTACAATTTTTTGGCTTTACAATGTCTATAAAGAATATAAAATGTATGCCTTCGTGCAAATTGACAACTTTTATCATAAGTCGTTTTTTTTTCTTTTCTTGTAAATATATTAAATTAATCTAAACTTTTTAGCTTTTATGTGGAAATGTCCTCCACCCTGACCAGTTATTTTCTTTTAATGGCCCTAATACCCTGCATTTTTCTTGATGTCTTGCTCATGTTTTCTAGACGGGCACAAACTCGCACACGGCACTGAAGGCCTGATTACGGTTCACTAAAACACAAAATGCCATTTCTGAGTCGATCAGAAGCTGCTCGATATTTTTTCAGGAACACTTATTTTGCATTTAAATGGTAACTTTATCATTTCCCACAGATGACTGTCACCGCCTTAAAGCAGATGGAAATGTTGATTAACTGAACAAACTGGATGTAAATGGGTTTTTTCACTTTTTTGTTGCACAGTTTGAAACTGAGTGATTGGGGTGTTACTGCTGGGGAAAGTAATTTTTTTTAAATGCTTGTTTTGTTTGCATGTATATTTGAACATAAGGGCAAAAAATTAAAACCTGAACAATAAACTCAGTGGAGCTTCATATTTTACCAAAATGGAGGCTATAAAGCTTCTAAAAAATATTTATTGAAAATTTACACAGACAAACACAAAACAAAGGTTTTAAAAAATCATGATACTAATCATCATCTTCTTCTGACGGAGGCTGATCTGCTGCGGCAGCAGCACGCTTCTCCATCTTTGCAATAAGCTCTGGAGGAAAAGGACAAATTATATTTAAGTACATGAATGCATTAATAGTTTGTCCTTCTTGGACTTTCTGGCAGATCGTTCTTGCCTTTTGCAGGGTTGAAGACTCCGTTGGTTTGAGTGTTGCAGACGTAGCACCGTTTGGATTTGCGGTAGTGCTGCAGGGCGCAGGTTTCACAGAAATAGTGCTTGCACCTGGAACACAGCTGATTGGTTAGCAAAACCCAAAAGCACTGAATCACAGGAAACGCTTGAAGGGACAACTCACTTTGTGATGATGGGATTCTTAAAAGAATCGCGGCAGATGAAGCACTTAAAGGGCAAATCCTCATCGTCGCTGCTCACCTCATAATTCTCATCATCTAGAGTGAAATAAACGAGTTAAAAAAATGCTGAAAAGGGCAGAAATGACTGAAAATAAATGTGCTCACCATTTCCTCCGTATGTGCCCTCATCCAGCTCCCTCTCAATCTGCCAGCCATGTTTGTAGTCCGATCTGTCATGAAGGAACTTGCAGCTGTCTTTAAAAGAACATGCAAGTTATTAAAAAAAACAAATGGATTTTTAAAATGACACTACACAGTTTCACATAGTTTATATCGTTACACAAACCTCCGAAACCACAGAATCCAGTCTCCTTGTAGTCCTTGCAGATATCTGGCTGGTAGTCCCACCGGACTGTGGCTCTCAGGTGTTCAGGGGCGCGGATCGGCCCTTTCCTGTTGTAAACATCACATTTAATTACAACTTCAGTTTCCTAGAATCAATTTTATTCCCTTTACTTAAATAATAAAAAATAGCTTTTATGATTAGTATTCCAGCAGTTATTCTAGTACATTTCTAAACCTTAAGTACTTTAACCCAAAAGGAAATTAAATAATCCAATTAAACGTTAGCCTCCTCACCTGACCATGCCAGAAGAGGCGTTCCCCATGGTGGTGTCTTTAGGCTTGATGAATTTCTGGTAGTTGTTGATGCCGCGGTAGATTTTATCATCTTCTTTACCTGTAAGCTCCTGTTTAAATTGGAAATAAGAAATGCCTGTAAATATTGATTATTAGTTCTCAAGCATGTATTTTTTTTTACCTCTTGGATTTTCTGACTCCTCTCAAAAATCGCCTGGGCGTCTTTGTCTCTCTCTGTGTCCAGCTCATATGTCGCAGTTGCACCCATGTCCTCTGGTCCCTCCGGTTTCTGTATTTAAACATAAAAATAGCAGATAGATGGAGGTTTTACATCTTCAAAACACTTTGATATATATTTTTTTACTAGTAGTATCACAGTTTTATCTCACCGCTGACCGTGTAGACTTATAAGAAACTGTGATCTTGTCGTCCTTGCCTTCGTCGCTGTCACTGGAAGATAAAGCATCTCTCTCAACCTTTTTCGTCTGGAAAAATGAGATAAAAATCACAATTTACTTCAAATCCTCAACAGAATATGCATTTTTGCATCTTTGCCGTACCTTCTGAACCATGGGGTTGACCCGAGCATCTTTCTTTTCCCTTCTGACCACGGCGCTCTGGTCCTCATCACTATTACTATCTGAAAGGCAGACAAATACGAGCCGAAATATTTACTTAAAGCAAACAAAAAGCAGCGTAGTCATTAAAGAGCTTCCGGTTTGTGTAACCGAAGAGACGCTTAAAGAGCCAAAATGTGACCAAGAGGTTTAAATTCCGAACAACCTGGAATGCAGCACAAACATCTAGCTAAAACGCTAAAAACATTTAAATATAGGGATTAGATATAAAGGCTCAGATTATACTATTCTATTTGCAGAAGGCACATAAATATACACAACGTCTGTTTTGTTTAGATTTTTCAAACCGGCGTTAAAAGCAACAACAAACCCTAAATTCACAATTTCAAAACTAAATAAATGCTATCGGATTTGAACTAATTACCTTTGTCACTGCCACTTGCTTTTCTTTTCCTTCCGGAGAATTTCTTAGTTGATTTTTTAAACAGAAACCTACAAGAAGGCGCTTTGGCCTCCTCAGACTCCGCCATCTTGCCAGCTCTGTCGCTGTCCTGTGTGGTCACAGCGCCATCTGCTGGTTTGGAGAGCGCACGACTGGTTTGTCTCCTGGCCAAAGGGAGGGTTGCTTAGCGTCACTTCCATAGATATCAATACTATTAAATATTAATGCAAAAAAAAAAAAGAAATATATATATATATATGTCTCAGGCAATGGGGAACAGAGGATGAGGGGCTAGAGGTTCCATCATGGGAGGACAAGCCCCTACATGGGATGTACCACCGACAAATAACTGAAGTGGCTGATATCAGGAAATCCTACCAATGGCTGGACAAAGCTGGACTCAAGGACAGCACAGAGGCTCATCCTGGCTGCACAGGAACAGGCCCTAAACACCAGAGCAATAGAGGCTCAGATCTACCACACCAGACAAGACCCAAGGTGTAGGTTGACCAAGGAGGCCCCTGAGACAGTCCAGCACATAACAGCAGGGTGCAAGATGCTGGCAGGGAAAGCGTACATGGAACGACATAACCAGGTGGCGGGCATAGTGTACAGGAACATCTGTGCAGAATATGGACTGGAAGCCCCGAGATCAAGTGGGAAACACCCCCAAAGGTGGTGGAGAATGACTGAGCTAAGATCCTGTGGGACTTCCAGATCCAGACAGACAAGATGGTAATGGCGAACCAACCGGACATTGTGGTGGTGGATAAAGAACAGAGGAAAGCCGTTGTGGTGGATGTAGCTATACCAAGTGACTACAACATCAGGAAAAAGGAGCATGAGAAACTGGAGAAATACCAGGGCCTCAGGGAGGAACTGGAAAAGAACTGGAAGGTGAAGACCACAGTGGTGCCTGTGGTCATCGGGGCCCTCGGGGCAGAAACCCCCAAACTGGAGCAGTGGCTAAAACAGATCCCAGGAACAACATCAGACATCTCAGTCCAGAAATGTGCAGTACTAGGCACAGCCAAGATACTGGAGGAGAACCTGAAGCTCCCAGGCCTCTGGTAGAGGTCAGAGGGTGAGAAGGGAATTTATTTATATATGTATAAATTCGGGAATAAATTCCCTTCTCACCCTCCGCGGGTGGTCTCTCTCCTCTCTTTCATCCTCTCTCTCTCTCTCTCATTCAAAGTCATAATTATGACTTTAAAAGTCGAAATTATGACTTTAAATCTCATAATTATGACTTTGAAGGTCGAAATTATTACTTTAAATCTCATAATTATGACTTTGAAAGTCGAAATTATTACTTTAAATCTCATAATTATGACTTTGAAAGTCTACATTTTGACTTCCTGTTTAGCTTTTTTTTCATGGCGGAAATGGGCTTCCACACTTAGCTGCTCGGAACTAATAATAAGTCAGTCTGGTTTTCGCAGTACGATAGTATCGCAATGCGGAAGTGTGTTTTATTTTGAAAGAACTGACCGGAAGTCGCTGCCCTCACCGGCTCTAGCTTTCCGTTAGTTCCTCTCGGTAAAGCCGCAGCAGCGGCAGCAGCATCCGCGGCTCCCCCGGACACCGGCGAAGGGAGAGGCTCTGGCCGGGGTGCGGATCCCGAAGAGGCCCCGCGTCGGGTCCGCCGCTGGATGGAGTCCGGCTGCGTTCAGACGGCGATGGCTCTGGGTCTGGCATCCAAGAAGGCGTCTGCTCGGAGCGCCACGGCGGAGCGGAAGAACCTCATCACGGTGTGCAGGTAGACATCACGACCCGGTCGAGGCTCGGCCTTCACTCACCAGCTCTGCCTCTGAGCGACGGTCGCTTAGCTACGACTAAACGGAGTTGGTGAAAAGCACCTTCAGAATAGCAGTTGTTTTAAGAGGCAGGTGCGTTTTCACCTTCACAAACTGCCGTTATGAGGAGAAGGTAAAATATTGTAATCGCTTTATATGTCTAGACGTCACTTGGATGGATTTATGTTTTCATTTTTCATGTTGTTGACATGGTGAGATCTATTTTTAGTTGTCCACCTGTCTAAAATGGCCAGTGATGTCATTAAAAGCCATCTGACGCTGACAGCATGACACCCTGGAGCTTTGCAGGACCACCAGGAGCTTGCAGGACCCTCCCACCATGAGGGCCCTCCACCCGGGGTAACCCACCCGAGGCCCTCCACCCGGGGTCACCCACCCGGGGTAACCCACCCGAGGCCCTCCACCGGGGTCACCCACCCGGGGTAACCCACCCGAGGCCCTCCACCCGGGGTCACCCACCCGGGTAACCCACCCGAGGCCTCCCCGGGGTCACCCCCGGGGTCACCCACCCGGGGTCACCCACCCGAGGCCCTCCACCCGGGGTCACCCACCCGGGTCACCCACCGGGGTCACCACCCGAGGCCCTCCACCGGGTCACCACCCGGGTCACCCACCCGGGGTCACCCACCCGGGTCATCCACCGGGGTCACCCACCCGGGGTCACCCACCCGGGGTCACCACCCGGGGTCATCCACCCGGGGTCACCACCCGAGGGTCACTCCACCCGGGGTCACCCACCCGGGGTCATCCATCCGGGGTCACCCACCCGGGGTCATCCATCCGGGTCACCACCGGGTCATCCACCCGGGTCCACTCCACCCGGGGTCACCCACCCGGGGTCACCCACCCGGGGTCACCCACCCGGGGCCACAAACCCGGGTCACCCACCCGGGGTCACCCACCCGGAGTCATCCATCCGGGGTCACCCACCCGGGGTCACCCACCCGGGGCCACAAACCCGGGGTCACCCACCGGGGTCACCCACCCGAGGCCCTCCACCCGGGGTCACCACCCACCCGAGGCCCTCCACCCAGGGTCACCCACCCGGGGTCACCCACCCGGGTCACCCACCCGGGGTCACCCATCCGGGGTCACCCACCCGAGGCCCTCCACCCGGGGTCACCCACCCGGGGTCACCCACCCGGGGTCACCCACCCGGGGTCACCACACCCGGGGTCACCCACCCGGAGGTCATCCATCCGGGGTCACCCAACCGGGGCCACAAACCCGGGGTCACCCACCCGGGGTCACCCACCCGGGGTCACCCACCCGAGGCCCTCCACCCGGGGTCACCCACCCGAGGCCCTCCACCCAGGGTCACCCACCCGGGTCACCCACCCGGGGTCACCCACCCGGAGTCATCCATCCGGGTCATCCACCCGGGGTCACCCACCCGGAGTCATCCATCCGGGGTCATCCACCCGGGGTCACCCACCCGGGGTCACCCACCCGAGGCCCTCCACCCGGGGGGTCACCCACCTGGGGTCCACCCACCGAGGCCCTCCACCCGGGGTCACCCACCCAGGCCCTCCACCCAGGGTCACCCACCCGGGGTCACCCACCCGGGGTCACCCACCCGGGGTCACCCACCCGGGGTCACCCACCCGAGGCCCTCCATCCGGGGTCACCCACCCGAGGCCCTCCATCCGGGGTCACCCACCTGGGGTCTGCAGAGGCGCCTGGGGGCCGCTGACCTCCACAGTGACCACAGGCGGTTCAGTCAGGAGAGCTCTGACTGCACAACTCACAAAGGACTACATTTGTGACAAAAATTAAAATTTAGATTGTCCGATGATTCTTTTTTTTTGTACAAAAAACAAGGACATTTCTGAGCTCCAAAAGTAAAAAAAATAATAATAATTTAAAAAAATTGCTAGAAAATTTGTGAAATTTTGAGATAAATCTCAGAAATTTTCCAGAAAAATTTAGAAAATCTGAATTTGAGAAGTTGAATATTTGTGGAGAAAATTTCGAGATCAAACTCAGAAATATTCTAGAAGAAACAACTTCTGAGCACCAAAATTGTCAAAAAATTTCCATTTTAAAAAATTCTCCCAAAAAATTGGAAATCTTAGAAATTTCTACAAAAAAAACGGGAAATTTCTGAGTCTTGAGTCAAAATTTGCCAGAATTTTTTTTTGATAATTTGATGACTGTTAAAACTATTCAAACTCAGAAAATATTTTCTTTTTCTAGAAATTTCTAAAATCTCAGAATTTCTGATTTCTTTCCAGTAAATGTTTGACTTCTCGAATCAAATTTCCTCTGTTCTTTAGAAATCTTTTCAAAAAACATTTCTTAAAATTCCTGAAATTAATCTCAAAATTTCAGAATTTTTTTCCAGCAAATTCCCAAACTATGGAATTTTTAAAAGAATTTTAGTTCCTGTTTCTTTTAGAAAAGTTACTTGTAAGTTAGTTTTGTCTTATTTCAAGTGTACTGAAATATTTGCACCAGAAAAAATAGACAAAAATACTCTTTTGCAATTTGCGATCCAAAACGTTAGAAATCCTAATTTGTACATCTTTAAGTGTAATTACTTCACAACTAAAATTTTTGATGTGATTATTTTTACAATCTCAATCAAACTGAAAGCAAAGCAGCAAATTTTTAACTGGATCTTCTACATCATAAGGAAGAAAAAAATACTCCCAGGTAGACACACATTCAAGCATTTTTTATTCCTTTTATGGTCGTTTTTTGCATTATAGTGAGATACATGGAGCCACAACACACAACACAAAGCAGAGCATGGCTGCAAAGAAAACAAAACGGTTTCACATCGGACTTTCAACACAAACATGAGTGAGGAACCACGAACGCGCCTGTTTTCAGTTTGCGCCGACCGTGCTCGGACACTTTTAATCATTTAAAGACAAGCCAGACGAGACGGAAATGAAACTCAAAATGCTTTCTGTCAGTAATGCTCACTCCAAATTCTGCATTTTCCTCGTTTCTTTTAGCGATTAGCTTCTTTTACAGGAGATGTTTTCCTCCAGGTGCGTCTGTCCGATCTTCTCCTTTGTCGCTTTTTCTTTTCGTTCCGCTCTGAGCTGATCGGAGTCGTTACGGGACGTGGAAGCTGAATGTCGGACGTGACGTTCTTCTTATAAGTTATTCAGACACAGATACCTGGCTGCAAAAGCACTAAATATTACCAAGTGTTTTGGTTTAGTTTCTAGCACAAATGTCTTGAAATAAAACAAACTAACTTACAAGTAATTTTTCAGCAAGATATTACAGCCTGTTTCAAGTAAATAAAATATTTCCCCATGTTAAAAGTGGAATAACTAATTATTTACTTAAAAAAGCTCCTATTTCTTGCTAAAATTTACCTTTAAGTTAGGTTTAGTTATTTTCACTAGAAACTAGACAACAAATACTTGGTAACATTTTTTCTTTTTGCAGTGCATGAGCTAAATGACGTTAGTGCTTCTCATTAGTGCAGCGTGCCAAGCTTTTCTTATATCCTCATATACGTGTGTATAAACATAAAAAGTCTATTTTAACATACAGTCAGCAAAGACACAGATTAACCCTTTTGTTGGGAGGGGGACAACAACAACATGGTTTCAGTTCTGCTTTGGGAAGAAAAAGTTCTCTTTTTTTTTTTTTTTTTTTTTTTTTTAGGTTTCTTGTCCCGCAGAACTGATCTCAGCTCAGTGTTTCATAAAGCCGAGTCTGCTTTAATTAGAGACACGTTTACAGAGGAGGACACCTGCGTTCAGAGAACGGGGCGCTGGGAACTCGAGCGAACATTTGCATCATGTCAGGGAACGGTTTCCGTACGAGGCGGGGTGAAATGAGCAAGATGGAAACTACGAATAACGATGAGACTCGTTTTAAAATGGAGAGTTTTTGAAACAGGAGGGTAAACATGGTGTCCAGTTGCCAGTAGCAACAGGTTTCCTACTTTAACTCAGCTGAGGCTTCCTGAGGAGAGTGAAAAATCTGAGCCGAATTTCACCAAATGCTGTTCAAGCGGCAGTGATAAACGGAGAAAACGAAATGATTTGTTGCTTTCTGGTCTGGCTAAGACGTCCGTGTCGGTGGGAGGGACTGCAGGACGAGTGCTGCTGCTGCTGCTGTGGACACGGAGAACCTGGGAAGGAATAAATGAGATAAGTGAGGAAGGAAGGAAGGAAGGAAGGAAGGAAGGAAGGAAGGAAGGAAGGAAGGACCCGGCTGCTGCAAACACACACACACACAAAAAAAAGATCCACGTTTCTGCATGCCGGACATGCTTGCTTTGCATCGTTTTGTGCGTTATTTCGACGTCAAAATGTTTCGGCGAGTGTTTGAATTTTTCTTTGCAACCTCTCTTTTGCGTTCTTCATGATTCGTTAGCTGCTACAGCAGAGGTTCAGTAGGTTTGGGGATCAATCATGAACTGATCAGCTTGCTCTCACATTTACATCCCTGATTTATTATCATCTCCCAATCAAAACGCCTCACTATCCGTCTGCACCTCCGCCGACCACGAAACACTTTGCTTTGACTCTTCAGAGGGAAATCAAGAGAAACAGAACCAGCTTTGGGTTTTTTTTTTGTTTGTTTGTTTGTTTTTGGCTACAAGAGAGCAAAGCTTGACTTTTTGTGCCAGTCCAGCAGCGCAGGACAAGGGAGTTTCCTTTGCGATGAGTTTGCCTGCAGTGTCATCCGATCCTGCAGCTCAGGCCAGGACTGAAGGGAGAGAAAGAAAACAAGAGAGGAGAGAAGGAGAAAGACGTGAGGAGAAGGAAAACAGGCAGGAGGCGAAGCAAAGCCAAGGGTTACACTGCAAAAACACAAAACCTTACCAAGGACTTTTGTCTTGTTTCCCCTACAAATATTTTAGGGCACTTAAAATAAAAAATCAAGATACAAAAGGTTGATTTAATACTGATGAAAAATTACAAGCTCTGGGTGAAACTTTAATTTACTTGAAAATTAAGGTGAATTTTCACCTGGATTTGATTTTGGAGTGAATCACACACTCCACATTTTTTGAGTTTTTATTTGCAAAACAATTTTTTAAAATTTCCTTTTTCACTATTTCCCTTTCAACATAAAGTCATATCAGCTTGATTTCAGTCATTAAGTCTTTAATATTTATAAAAATGTTCAAGTTCCACTGGCAGATTCACTTATAACATGGAAAAATATCTAGTTATAAGTTAAAAAAATTTGCCAGTAATTTTCCATCAATATTAAGGAACAAGATTTCATATCTTGCTAAAAAGTTACTTAAGTACAGAGTAACTTATCAAATTATAATTTAATATTTAAAAAGTACATAATGAGATGGACTAAAATTTAAACTTAAGAGAAAATTTTGGTTTTTAAGGACGATAATGGCATTAATTCATATAAGTAACAAAAAAAATACAAAATCAGACAAAATAAATTTTTCCAACTCAGTTTCTTTCAATAAAAAACCTGAGAGTGTCTGTCTGAAGAATTTTTGGTTAAAACATGTTTGTTTTTCATTTAGTGGGAAGAAAATCCAGAAACTTTACAGAAGAATAGAAATACAAAGTACAGCGTAGTAAAGATAAAAGTACATTAAAAGTAAATTAAATTACTCAAGTAAAGTTATTTTTGTCTTATTTCAAATGTGCTAAAATGTTTACACTGGAAACTAGAGCAAAGCACTCGGCGATATTCAGTGTTTTTGCAGGTTAAGTGCAGTTTTTGGCGTCTTTGTGGCTCAAACTAATTCCTGTAAGTACAGTGGAAAGGTGAGAAAGGGAGAACAAGAGCGGCTTTCAGCCGGCGCGGAGCGGTTCCTGGAAGAGGTCCAGGGCGGAGCGAGAGGGGGCACAAAGACAAAGCTGTCAGAAAGCAGCGCGGTTGTTGTTCAGAGTCAAATCGTACCAAGAGCACGTTGCTGCTCCGCTCAAAACATTTGCATTTTTAAGGCGTTCTTCAGATCAAAGCGAGTTAGTACAACTATCTGCTGCAAAATCACAAAATCATCAGGTTCAGAAGAGCCGTTTTGTAGTTTTCTGAGTAATAAAAATACATGTGTATGAGGTTATAAACTCTGACCCAGATAGGTTGTTTGTTTTGGTCTGATGCTTTGCAAAAACAAAAATTTTTACCAAATATTTTTGTCTAGTTTCTAAGTTATTTCACTTAACATGGAAAGATATTTTGTTGTTATCCAAAAAAGAACTAGGACTTTTTAAAATCAATATGAAGGAATTATTTACTGAAATCAAACTCCTATATCTTCTTCAGAAGTTACTTATAAGTTAGTTTTGTCTTATTTCAAGATATTTTACTATAAACTAAACCAAAGATATTTGGTAAGATTTTGTTTTTGCAGTGAAGAGGATTATTTTTAGAAGTGCAAATGTGACGACTGACCAAAATGGATCGGTTTTGCAGAAATACTGAAGAGACGTTCTACTACACAGGGGTGTCCAAAGTGTGGCCCGCAGGCCATTTGTGGCCAATCTGCTGGTTTTTTGTGGCCCCCAACTGCATGAAAACTTTATTTGCAGTTATTAGTAACATGATTTTTTTTTCAACAATGGAAAACGTCAAGCGCAACACAAAATAATCTTCACACAAAACAGTGATTTTTCTTTTCCCTAAATAATCTGTTGGCAAACAAATAAAATTTTGTAATAATTTTAGCCAGGTTTATCCAGGGATTTTTGCTAATGTTGATGCACCAAAATCAGCTTTCTATAAATGAACTTGACTAAATATTGGCAAACGTTTTGAAAGAAAGTAACGAGCAGAAAAGAACTAGATGCCAATAACCAGAGGTGGTAGAGCAACAAAAGATTGTACTCTAGTAAAAGTAGCACTACTTCAACATGTTTTACTCAAATAAAAGTAAAAGGTAGCCATTCGAGAAATTACTCAAGAGTAAAAAAGTATTTGGTAGAAAGTTTACTCAGACGCTGAGTATCAAATTATCAATTATTTACCATTTATAAATTACATCATCAGATGGACCAAAATGTAAAGTCAAGTGGAAATTTTGGTATTTTAAGGGCCAAAATGACAATAATTAATCTAAGTAACAAAAATAACAAAATCAGGCAAAAGTATTTTTTTCCAAATCAGTTTCTTTCAAAATAAAACTGATAAAACTTTCACAGAAACTGCAGGTGTGTGTCTGTGTCTGGTGAATTTCTGGTTTAAACATGTTAGTTTTTCATTCAGTGGGTAGAAAATCCAGAAATTTTGCTCAAGTAAGAGCAGAAATACTTCATAATAAAGCTACTCAAAGTACAGTTTAGTAAAGACGCTCCTAAAAGTACATTTTTCAACAAAAGTTACTAAGGTAACCCAACTCTGCCAATAACAAATGGGAAATGAAAAACTTTAAATGCACAGAGCCATCGGACTCCCCTTACACGTTGTAAACGCCACTGACCTGTTTTCTTGACCATTCCAAGTCAAAACCCCCAAACCAAATTTAATCCAGTTTTCATTGACATCGTCGTCGTATCCAAAGGTTCCCTGCCTTGATGCTGTTTGGTCGCGGCTTCCCGCCTCCCCGCCCTGGGCTCCGCGTCCTCTAGATCGTCTTTGTCTTGCGTTTTGGGAAGAGGGCTTTCCGAAAAGACGTGGTGGTGGTTCCCCTGCTGAACGAGGCGCTGCCCAGTGAGATCTTGGTCTTCCCACTGGTGATGGTGGACGAACCCAGAGACGTCGTGCTCCTTCCCCGAGAGATGGAGGAGCTCCCCATGGCCAGCTTGGTCTTCCCCCTCTTGATGGTGGTGTTGCCCAGCGTCAAGGCCGTCTTCCCCTCCGTGAAGCTGGTGTTCCCCATTGTCTTCCTGACCCGGACTCGACGTTGGGGTTCGGGACTCACTCCACACCGAGCATGGCACAGTCATGCAGCTCGTCTCGGAGTTGGTCGTAACATGACCAGAATGCTAAGCATGGACGGCGCGACCCCCGTGTGGCATAAAGCCTCCGTTGAGCTGCCCTACGTGGGCTTTGGAAGGCCGCATACCACCCAGGCGTCCCGTGAATGGACAGAGGCAGCCGTAGGTGGACGCAGCCGATCCGGGGGGGACTCGGACAGTGGGGCGATTGTCCCTCGGACACGACGACACCGGACGGCTGAAGGAGACATTGTTGAAAAACAGGACAGTCCGCGGTGACATCACTTTCTTCTCCGCCATTGTTCCCCTACAGCTTCTGATTGTAAGACGTCCCCTCTGTGCACAGCTGAAAGCGCCGTATGTAAAATCAGCTGCTGTTTTTGTTGCAGAATGAAGACTGGATGTGTTTATCTTTCCCCATAGAACTGGATCTGAGGCTTTGATGGCCTAGCTTGTTTTATACGCAACTAAAGCAAACAAAATGGCCTCAACTGAGATTCAGAAATATTTTTAGTTAATTGAAATAAATAAAAACGGTAATTAATGGGATAAATAGAAAAAGAGAGAATAGTTCTATTTAAAAGATCTGATGTTTTTTTTCTAGAAAAAAACAAGGAAATTTCTCAGTTTGAAAAGTCAGAAATTTGCTAGAAAAAACTAAGAATTTTGAGATTAATTTCAGAAATTTTGTACAAAAAACAAATTTATTAGTCCAAAAAGTTGAAAATTTTCTCAGATCTCAGAAATCTAAGAAAGTTTGAAATCAATCTGAGAAATTTCTAGAAAAACAAGTACATTTCTAAATTTGAAGAGTTGAAGATTTGCTAAAAAAAAAAATCAGAAATTTTGAGATTAAACTCAGAATTTTCTAGAGGAAACAAGAAAATTTGAGGTGTAAAGCTGAAGATTTTCTAGAAAAATCTCTCTTCTGTAATTTCTGTAAACAATGTGGACATTTTTGAGTTTGAAAAGTTGAAAATTTGCAACAAAAAAAAACTTAGAAATTCTAAGTTCAAAACATGGCAGTTTTTGAGTTTCAAAACATTTTGGGAAATTGGAAATTTTCAGTTTGAAACCTAAATTTTCCAGAAAATCTTAGATTTTTTTTTCCTGACAGATTTATATTTTGTCAAACAGGAAATTTTAAAATAATAAAACGACGTATTAGGACATTATAGAAAAAAAAAGTCAAAAATTTACCTTGAAAAACTGAAATTTTCTAGAAAAAGACTTGAAAATTTCTGAGTTTCAAATTCAGAAATTCCTTATTTTTGTCTGAGGTTAATCTCAAAATTTCAGTTCTTTGGCAGAAATTATGCCATTGTACGATCTGAGGTTTTGATTGCGTGTTTTTGAAGGTTATTATAGTCAACTAAAACAAACTAAATAACAAAAACTGAAATTGAGAAAACATTTTCGTTAACTGAAATAAATAAAAACTGTAATTAAAGAGGAGAAACTACAACTAACTGCAGCTACATCATTACAGCAACTAAAACTACTGAAATTAAGAGTTAAAATGCTTTTGTCTTTGACTCTATTTATTAGCCTTTCAAACTGACGTGAAATTTATTTATTTTTTCCCCACACAAGCAGTTTACGTCAGCTGTCGGCAAATTACGGTGTCAGTTGATTGTCCAGCAATAATCGAATAAATGTTTTGAAAATGGTGTTTTCTGTTGCGTATTAATTACCCAAACAATGTAAACATAATCGCTTTTGGAGTTCGCACCTAAACATGAATCAAAGTTGAAACAAACTAAAACTATGACAGTAGAAACTAAACTAAAACCAAGCAATATTTAACTATTGCCTACAAACTGAATTAGACAAACAAAAAGTCACAACAAAATAAGCTACAGTGAATAGTCCAAAACTATCCCATTTTTTAATAACTACACACAAAACAATCAGGAACAACCAGGCGAAGCAGAGTATAGAGGTATTATCTTTATATGCACTATGACATTAATACACTTTTACAGTTTTGTTGTGGATACAGCTTGCAGCCGAACCATGGGAATGCATGAAAGACCCACTGGACTCCTACTGATCCCGGCTGCACAGAACGGACGAATTGTTCTCGTGTCGCCACATATATACATCACATCACATCTGTTCAAGCTTCCCCTCCCTGCTGAGCTCAACACACCATAAAGCCTCATCGCCTCACTGTCGCATTTGCATAACATCCTCTGCACGCTTTTTATAACACGGGACTCTTTTCCCCCCCACCTTTTTTATGAATTAAAGACGAGTTAAAATACCAAACATAGCAGCTGGTTGTGACTACTGACCTTCTAACACTGACCACACAGACACATCCACGAGCTTTTATTTGTGTGCTGGATTCACGTGTGAAAATCCCAGTAGATGTTGCTGTGCCTTTCCTTGCCCCTGATGAGGGTCGTCTTGACGACAGACACAGATTTGGTCCCGTAGGTAAAGGTCAGAGTCACGAGAGAGCTCGTTGTCTCCCCCCGCGTCACCGAGGTTTTAGCCACCGTTATGCTGTTGCTGCCCAAAGTTACTACGGTTTTGCTCCAGGAAAACGAGGATTTCCCCCAGGAGATGAACAACCTTGTCCTCAGGAACGAAACCCTGCCTTTGGTGAAGGAGGTCTTGCTTGACGAGAATGTAGTTTTCCACTCGTTGTTAGAGTCTTTTTTGGAGTGCTTGGCCGCTTTGGGTGTCTTCGCCCTGGACTCGGGGTCCCTCTCCATCTAGGTGTTCCTGCGCTTGGCCGTCAGCGCCTTGCGGAAGGAGGTGGTGGTGGTTCCCCGGCTGAAGCTGGCCCGTCCCAGAGCCACGGTCGTCTTTTGCCTTTGGATGGTGGAATCTCCCATGGAGGTGGTGGTCACTCCCCTAAAGATGGAGGACTTGCCTAAGGACACTGTAGTCTTTCCCCTGGCTATGGAGGTATTCCCCACCGCCAGGGCAGTCTTGCCCTCTGTAATGCTGGTGTTGCCCATCGAAGCGGAGGCAGCCTGGAAGCCAGCTATCGCGCACGCCGCATAGCAGACCCTCTGTGGCGCAGAAGGGCAAGCATGCCAAGTCAAAAAGCCACACCGGCGCCGCTGCAGCTGCCCTAAATAGATCACACCACCATGTATAGATGAGGGGGAGGGAATCATTTGATCATGCTTTGATGCTGGCCGGTCCCTGAGAGAGACAAGACCCAAAGGGACCTGGAAGCGCGGCAGAACCGAGCAGACAGGGGGATAATTGTGTTGATTTCATGATAACAAAGCCGGGGCATTGAAGGGGGCGCTTTGTGTAAGCACACAGGACAATTGGGGTGACCTCAGTATGAGAAGATGGCGTGGTTCCCAAAAAAGAAAGAAAGAAAGAGAAAAGCCCTCCTCCCTGCGCTGTTTAGATACAGTACTACGTTTGTCTGCCTCAGTACAGTACAGCGCTCAGCTGCACAAAACCCTTAAAATTGGGGAATGTGACGTTTATAAAACGTTTTTTACATGTTTCTTTAAACCTCTAACATCTCCCTGTACTAACTAGAGACAACCAGTGAGGGCCAGGAGGCGGGTCTTAGCGCTGTCAATTAGGCTATTCCCTCCCCCTTCCTTTCTTCTATGCTGCAGATTCCTATCCTGCTAGGAATGCTAAGGCTAGTTAGCATAGCCACCAATGATGCTGCAACAGTTTGTCGTTTCTCCGCCATTAGCACATGTAGCAGCGAGTGCAGAGGATGATTGACAACGTTAAAATTAGAAATCTGAGAAAGTGACTGAGATTAAAATCTGAATTCTGAGGGGGAAAAAGTCAGAATTCTGAAAAAACTAGTCAGAATTCTGACATTTTTTCAGAATTCTGAGAATAGTCAGAATTCTGAAAAAAGTTAGAATTCTGAAAACGTTAGAATTCCAATATTAAGATCAGAATTGGGAGGGAAATAAAGTGAATTCTAAAAAACAAATTAAAATCCTGAGATCAAAATTAAAATTCTGAGGAAAAAAAAAACTAAATTCTGAGATTAAAGTCAGACTTTAATTTAAGACATTAAGGGTCTTAATTTTAGATAAAGAAAAAAAATTTGATGTGGGACTCATTGCTTAAAATGTAAATGTTTTCCCTTTAATTTACTGTTTAGTTTTCCAACTCGGTTTTGTTCGTCTCTTTGTTTTTCAGATTTTCCGTGAAGACTCTTCTAGAGAAGTACACAGCAGAGCCCATAGATGATTCATCCGAGGAGTTCATTAACTTTGCTGCTATTTTAGAGCACATCCTCAGCCACCGCTTCAAAGGTAACACAGCAGGTAACATACGAAGCAAAAAAAAAAAAACCGTGTCGCCGTGACTACATCCTGCAGTCTGAGCAGAAATAATCCCCTGCTGCGCTTCAATCTGTGCTCAGGTTCAGGGAGTTGGTTCAGCTCCGATGGACAGCGCAGCTTCTGGGACTACATCCGGCTGGCGTGCAGCAAGGTGCAGAACAGCTGCATCGCCAGCATCGAG
The DNA here is from genome assembly GCA_033032245.1 of Poecilia picta. Taxonomy (NCBI): domain Eukaryota; kingdom Metazoa; phylum Chordata; class Actinopteri; order Cyprinodontiformes; family Poeciliidae; genus Poecilia; species Poecilia picta. Next base: position 5,167,968 of record CM065360.1, read on the forward strand.
AACATCGAGAACATCAGCACGTCCCGAGCCAAGGCGAGGACTTTACGTGTTGACGGGGGGAGGGTTTCCGTCAGAGAGAGGGCCTTCTGTTCCCGCTGACTTCTTCTGTCGTCCCACAGGGCCGAGCCTGGATCAGAGTGGCTCTGATGGAGAAGCGTCTGTCTGAATATGTGTCCACTGCTCTGAGGGACACCAGAACGACCAGGTCCACTTGAAGTTTTATTTATAGACAAAAAACATAAAACACAGAGCATGTCTCTGACTGATTTAACTCATCACTGCAAAAACACAAAATCTCACCAAGTGAGTCTAGCTTCTTGCACACTTGAAATACAAATCCTAACTTACAAGCAAGTTTTCAGAAATATATGGAAGCTTGTTTTAAATAAATAATTATTCAATATTGATTTTAAAAAAAAAAGTCCTAGTTCCCCTGAAAAACAAGACATTTTCCCCATGTTATTAGTGAAATAATCTGCCAATGGAACAAGAACTTTTAGATCAATATTTAGTAGAAATTCACCTACAACAAGCGCTTTTTGTAAGTTAGTTTTGTCTTATTTCAAGTGTAATAATATAGTGGATTTGCACTAGAAACTAGACCAAAAATACTTGGTAAGATTTTGTGTTTTTGCAGTGATAATTGGACAACATAGTAAAGTCGACCTTCTATGCTTCTTTGAACCGGCTAGCATAGATCTATGGGCTTACAAAACTGTTTTCCCACAAAATCATTCTTGGATAATAAGATGTTTCTCTATTCAGTTCAGATTTCTATCAAAATTAGCCTCTTGTCGCTTTAAATCCACTGGCCACGCCCCCAAACTCAATGTTTACACTCACAGTTTGAAAATGGCTGCACACAGATGCCCAACTGTACAACCATAGATCTCTGAAAAGCAGAAGTAGAGCCTCCTGCACAACCAACAAGAATTAAGCAAGTGGTTTCTGGACACCAGAACGCTTGTCTTTTTTTGGCAGCTATTACAGTGGTAAATTCACATGAAATGTATATATAAATTATTCATTTATTAGATTTCTTAATCTGAGAATTGAGACAGAATTTTGTACCACAAACACTCAAAGCTGGTATGACAATCCTTGAAAACCAGCTGACCAAACTGTTGGAATTCAGATTAGGTTGCTAGGTAACAGGACTGGGCTTCACTGGGGTTGCTAGGTAACGGCGGTTTTTGGAATGGTCTATGTTGCAGACACCAAAAAAACCATAAATTTACTTCTAAAACAAACATCTGGGTGTTTTTTTAGGTCCTTGATCTGTTTTTGAAAACATCTGAAAGTAGGGCTGTAGTGATACAATAATCTCACGATACGATACACAATATTCTGCCCACAATACGATATATATTGCGATATTCAGCAATATTGCAATATATTTTTCTGAAATATTTTAGAGGGACAGGGTGATTTTGGTGACATTTTGTGACTGTTATAAAGTTGGATTGAATTAATTTAACTGAAAACCGATTAAAATCACCAACTACACAATACCTGGCTCTGGTTGGACACAGACTTAAAGTGGACAGCTGGACAAAATGAATCAAAGAAGTGGAGAGAAAACATGTTTCTTTTAGTTGAAACAGTCCAAACTGTAGCTGACATGCATTAGTAAAGTAAATAAAGTGAACCAAGTTCCTGCTCCGAATAGTTTGATACCTTTTTAACCTGAACATCTGAAGGAATCACTCTAAGCCTGATGACCTGGTGAAGCAAGCAGTGAGTGAACAAGGTGACAGTTGGACGTTATGATACTTGCAGATGAAGATCGATTTTTTTTTTTTTTAATAGGAAAGAAAATATCAATATATATCATGATATTGATATTATTATACAGCCCTATCTGAAAGTAGAAAAAGGTATGAGCATATGTGTTGGTATGTACTGAAGATAAAACCAAATGAATTCTAATTTTTTTTTGTCCAACAGGAGATTCTATGATGATGGAGCCATTATGCTGAGGGAGGAAGCCACCGTCCTGACTGGGATGCTGATTGGACTGAGCGCCATCGACTTCAGGTGAGGTTTCTCTGAAAATCAGGTTTTTAGCAGAGGTGGGAAGACTACTTGATTTTCACTTAAGTAACAGTAAAAAAGTGCTTGGTAAAAATATTACTCTACGTACTGAGCAACTGATTGAAACATCAAACATTTAATATTTAAAAATTGCATCTTCACACAGTGGAAATTTTGGTATTTTAGAGACCAAAATTAAAATAATTTCTATAAATAACAAAATCAGGCAAGATATTTTTATGCAGATCAGTTTCTTTTAATATTAAACTTATGAAACTTTAACAAAAACTGAAGGTGTGTCTGTGTCTGATGAATTTCTGGTTACTCAAGTAAAAGTACAAATACTTCATAATAGTTACTCATGTAATAATAACTCTATTACTTTTTGGTTAGAACAGAAGTCCTAATAGTAAATATTTCAAAAAGTTACTCAAGTAAATGGAACTCCCCAACTCTGGTTTTTATTTATAACAATCTGGTTGTAAAAGAGCAACTTGTGTGCAGTTTCTGCTTGAAAGGAGAAGCTCTGGATGGGAAATGCCCAGCTGTGATTGACTACACGCCGTACCTGAAGTTCACTCAGAGGTGGGATTCAGCCAGCTGATCTATTCACTTCACTAGGATGTGAAGTGAGTTTTCAGTTTGCTTTCCTGCCACGTAGCTACGACTACCTGAGCGACGAGGAGGACCGCCGCAGCGTGGACAGCAGCAACAGCGAGGAGAGCGTCCCCGAGCATCCCTACATCCCCCTGGTGACCGACGAGGAGAGCTGGAGCAACAAGTGCCGCAAGATGGAGCAAAGGTTCAAGATCGTCTACGCCCAGAAGGTCAGCAGGGCTCGTACAATTAATCGGATTAATCACGATTAATCATGATTAATCGGATTAATCATGATTAAACATATTAATCACGATTAATACGATTAATCATGATTAATATGATTAATATATATCAATAATATTATACAGCCCTAATCAGGTCTGGTTCTGCTAATGTTATCATTTTTGTTTCTATTTTAACAAATGAAGCTACATTTTCATGTTGTTTTGAGCCAAACCATGAAACAGCAACAGGTCTGTACAGAACAGGAAATTTATCAGAACCAGTCCAATCAGATGCTGTGAAAACGTTGGATTAGCTGTAAACTTCCACACCACTGATCAGTGGTGATTAATCATGATTAATCATATTAATCATGATTAATATGATTAATCATGATTAATCACGATTAATCAATTATTGAAGTAATTAACTAATTTAGTAGATAAATTGTTAGAAATTGTTTTTAAAATGGCCATTGGTTGAAAGAACAGCAGTCATTAAGCCAAAACTGAGCTATATATAAAAAAAAAAAAAAAAAAATTCTTCAGGTATGGACATCTGGCTGTACTTCTTGTGTACTGATCTTTTCATTGCACCCCTTTGGAGCTCTGCTCACTTCCCTCCTTGTTATCTTGATCTTAGCCTCTAACCGTCTTTTCCATGGTGGATATTGGGTCTCATGATTGCTCTTATAGCCAAGCATCTCAAGGATCACTGATGCTGAGTTGTATATCAGCTCATTGGTTTCTGTTATGGTGTTGGTAGGGATCGTTCTCAATGCCGCATTCACATCTTCAATTAGACTTTCTGGTGGTGCTTCACTCAGCCGTTGTAATTGGCGTCGGGGTTGTCTGGTGTTCATTACGGCCACGATTCTCTCTCTCAGGTCAGTTGCTGCCTCGTTCAGCTCTGATGATTCGTTCATTACTGGGGCTACATACCCAGTGTCTGGGTGGGTAGTTAACTCCCCGCTGACCTGGCGTTCTGGCTCTTCCCCTTTGCCATAGCATTTGTGTTGTACCTCATCAATCTCAAGTTGTGAGAGCAGTTGCCGTTTGCGGATGTTGGAACACTGAGCCACTAGTTGCTTAGCAGTTAGTGTTGACTGGGGATGTCGAAGTAACCATTCCTCCCACAGTCTTCGCATGTAGCCCCTCTGACTAGGGTTACTTGAGTAGTAGCATTCCAACAGATCCATGTTTTCACCTCTCGCCCATTTCCGTCTTGTTCCAGTAGCCCATTTTTCATCTAGGTGCTCTGGTTCCCCAGCACCTGACGCAGACCTTGTTTGGCCGGGCGACGTCTGAGCCGGCATGTCGTGCTTATCAGTGTCTTTCATGGTATGAGGTCGGCCATATAGCTCCAAGGGTCTTGCCTAAGGACCCACTGACAGCACAATTGACTGTTGTAACTTCAGCCCAAGCCTGGATTCGAACCCTGGTCTCCCGGGTGGAAGACTGGTGGCTTACCCATTGAGCTATATATATATACTGTATCAAAATATATATATATATATATAAAAAAAAAAATTCCCTTCTCACCCTCTGCGGGTGGTCTCTCTCTCTCTCTTTCATCCTCTGAGCTCGGGTCCTCTACCAGAGGCCTGGGAGCTTGAGGGTTCTGCGCAGTATCTTGGCTGTGCCTAGTACTGCACATTTCTGGACTGAGATGTCTGATGTTGTTCCTGGGATCTGTTTTAGCCACTGCTCCAGTTTGGGGGTTTCTGCCCCGAGGGCCCCGATGACCACAGGCACCACTGTGGTCTTCACCTTCCAGTTCTTTTCCAGTTCCTCCCTGAGGCCCTGGTATTTCTCCAGTTTCTCATGCTCCTTTTTCCTGATGTTGTAGTCACTTGGTATAGCTACATCCACCACAACGGCTTTCCTCTGTTCTTTATCCACCACCACGATGTCCGGTTGGTTCGCCATTACCATCTTGTCTGTCTGGATCTGGAAGTCCCACAGGATCTTAGCTCGGTCATTCTCCACCACCTTTGGGGGTGTTTCCCACTTCGATCTCGGGGCTTCCAGTCCATATTCTGCACAGATGTTCCTGTACACTATGCCGCCACCTGGTTATGTCGTTCCATGTACGCTTTCCCTGCCAGCATCTTGCACCCTGCTGTTATGTGCTGGACTGTCTCAGGGGCCTCCTTGGTCAACCTACACCTTGGGTCTTGTCTGGTGTGGTAGATCTGAGCCTCTATTGCTCTGGTGTTTAGGGCCTGTTCCTGTGCAGCCAGGATGAGAGCCTCTGTGCTGTCCTTGAGTCCAGCTTTGTCCAGCCATTGGTAGGATTTCCTGATATCAGCCACTTCAGTTATTTGTCGGTGGTACATCCCATGTAGGGGCTTGTTCTCCCATGATGGAACCTCTAGCCCCTCATCCTGTGTTCCCCATTGCCTGAGACATTCGCTGAGCATATCATCCGTTGAGGCTTTGTCCTTGATGTATTTATGAATCTTGGATGTTTCATCCTGGACAGTGGCTCTCACACTCACTAGTCCTCTGCCTCCTTCCTTACGGTTTGTGTACAGTCTCAGGGTGCTGGATTTGGGGTGGAACCCTCCATGCATGGTTAGTAACTTCCGAGTCTTAACATCCGTGGCCTTTATCTCTTCCATTGGCCAGCTGATTATTCCGGCAGGGTATCTGATTACTGGTAATGCATAGCTGTTTATTGCACGGATCTTGTTCTTGCCATTGAGCTGGCTTCTCAGGACTTGCCTTATTCGTTGGAGGTATTTGGCTGTGGCTCCTTTCCTTGTGACCTCATTGAGGTTGCCATTTGTTTGTGGTATTCCCAGGTACTTGTAACTTTGCTCTATGTCTGCTATTGTTCCTTCTGGGAGTGAGACCCCTTCTGTGCGGACGACCTTCCCTCTCTTTGTAACCATCCGACCACACTTTTCTAGTCCGAATGACATCCCAATGTCAGTGCTGTATATCCTGGTGGTGTGGATCAGTGAGTCGATGTCTCGCTCACTCTTAGCGTACAGCTTGATGTCATCCATGTAGAGGAGGTGACTGATTGTGGCCCCATTCTTCAGTCGGTATCCGTAGCCAGTCTTGTTGATGATTTGGCTGAGGGGGTTCAGGCCTATGCAGAACAGCAGTGGGGACAGAGCATCTCCTTGGTATATGCCACATTTGATGGACACTTGTGCAAGTGGTTTGCAGTTGGCTTCAAGGGTGGTTTTCCACAGCCCCATCGAGTTTGCAATGAAGGCTCTTAGAGTCCTATTGATGTTGTACATCTCTAAGCATTCAATGATCCAAGTATGTGGCATTGAGTCATAGGCTTTCTTGTAGTCTATCCAAGCGGTGCACAGGTTGGTGTGTCGGGTTTTGCAGTCTCGGGCGACTGTGTGGTCTACAAGGAGACCAATATACAATATATATATATTATATATATATATATATATATATATATATATATATATATATATATATATATATATATATAATATGGAGATATAATATAATATATATATTTATATATATATATATAATATATATATATATATATATATATATATATATATATATTGTATATTGGTCTCCTTGAAAAAAAAAAAATATATATATATATATATATATATATATATATTTTTTTTTTTGTTAAATTTAACATACATGTAAATATTTTCAAAACAGAGCTACGGAAGATGATTAGGGCCATTCTTTCTCAGAATTCCAAAACTTTCCCCCCGCCACCAGAATTTAATCTCAGAATTCAGATTTGTTTTCTCTCAGAATTCCAAAACATTTTCTCAAAATTCTGACTTTTTCTCTGAATTCTCAGTTTAATCTAAAAGTTCTGACTTCACAATTTTTAGATTGTGAAGTCAGAACTTTGACATTTTTCTAAAAATTCTGATTTAAAAAAAAAAATCTCAAAATTCTGACTTTTTTTCAAAATAATTTTTTTTCTCAAAATTCTGACTTTTCCTAAAATTATTTTTTAATTTTTCCTCAGAATTCTTATTTTAATCTCAGAATATTAAAGTCGGAATACTGTAGTTTTTTTCAGTGGCACTAATCTTCTTCTGTACGGAATTACACTAGTGGCAAAATTTTATCTTCACCTGGTTGATATTCTGTAGAAAAAAAAGTGTCCTATTTAGCACTTTCTGCTATTCAATTATTAATCGCTTATTGGAAAAACAATAACAGAGCTGAGCTTTTCATATGCTGATGCTACAAGTATTCTTTTAGCTGTAGATGCGTCTTTTGCTGTAAATACGTTTACGCTAAAAATGCTGTGCTATTTCATTTTAGGCAAGAAAATGTTTTTTTTCTTACTTAAAAAAAAACGATGTATTTTTAGTATAGTATACCTGGTTAACTGAAAGACCAGTTTTTTTATCCAGTTAATCATCAGAATAATTGCTAACTAAAAAAATAATTAGCTGCAGCCCTCACTTCGCTAAGCTTCCTTCCCTCCAGTTTCCGCTCATGTAGCTGTGGGTTTGCGTTGCGTAGGGGTATCTGGAGGAGCTGGTGCGTCTGCGGGAGTCACAGCTGAAGAACGTGGAGGCGGAGAACAAGCGTCTCCGAGCCAAGGTGGAGGAGCTGACACTGCAGGGTCAGCAGGAGAAGAAGGAGCTGGAGGCCATCGTGTTGGAGCTGCAGGCACAACTGTGAGGGATCACAATCAGATAAGAGCGTGTGACCTAGACTGCAAAAACACAAAATATTACCAAGTAATTTTGGTCTAGTTTCTAGTATACTTGAAATTACTTACAAGTAGCTTTCCAGCAAAACATAGGAGCTGGTTTTAACTTGTAAATGGAATGAAAATGGAAGCAGGTCAAAATGCATCAACAAATCGAAGCTAATAGACATAAAAACAATGACGGAGTTTGGCTACATCGAGGCTCAATGCAGTAAAAAAACATGGAGGATCAGACAGCAGGTAAAGCAGCACAGCTACAAACACTCACCGGATTAGCAAGATAAACTAATAACCTGTAAAATGATTTAAGTCTTGGAGCTGTGATGTAAGACGCTGGTTCTGCTGTTGAACCGCTGCTCCGCTACAGGTAGTAATATTTAATATTTAGTAATATTTAATATTTAGTAATATTTGACACGGAGTCGCTTCTGCTCCACCTGGTAGCGACTCTCACACCGAACCTGTTTAAAGCTGCAGCATCTAACCTAAAAAATACATTTTACATACGTATTAAAACTTTCTCTGTCCTAACATGAGACAGATAATCTCTAAAAAATAATCGATCTCCTCCCTGTTACTCCTCTCAGTCAGAAACAGCCAATCAGAACTAGCAGTAACCAGCTAGCCGCTATGCTAACAGGAAGTTTTCATTCAGTAACTCTGGATTGTTTATTGTAATGGATCCTGTATTTTCCTTTGAATGTTAAGTTTTATACTTGATTTTTTTGTCAATGTTGAGAGGTTTTATTTTGGCTCTTTACATTATTTAACTTCTTCAGAGCCTCATATGTTATCAGTCTTTTAAAGATAGTATTAATGATAGCACTTCAATTTGCACAATGCCTGTTTTGTTTAGTTTTCTTCTTGGAAAAAGTTATTAAAAACAAGTTTTTGTCTAAATTAAGGTAAGTTCATGGTTCCTTTTTTCACATAATGTAACGGTAGTGTTTATGATAAAAAATAAATAAATCATAACTATATGATCGGTATCGGTGATCGGCCCTCAGGGGTGATTGGTATCGGTATCGGCAGAAAAAAACCTGATCGGCACATCCGTACCTACCAGTAGTACTTTTTCATCAATATTTTAGGAATTTTGACTTTTAACATGCTCCTATATCTTCTTCAAAAGTTACTGATAAGTTATTTTTGTCTTATTTTAAGTGTGTATGAGATATTTGCACTAGAAACTAGTCCAAAAATACTCGGTGATATTTTGTGTTTTTGCAGTGTGCTGCTGGGTTGCCATTTGTTTACTTCCTGTATTTCTTCTACAGTTGTTTGGCTTGGCTGTGTTCATACAACAGTTCTTAATGCTCAATCCAGATTTTTTTTTTTTTTGCCTCCTCGTTCATACTACTAATTTAACCTGACAGCAGTCAGACTTCTCGATGAACTTTTTATGTTCCCCAAAGCAATTCGCAGAAGAAGCACACAAATGTTCTTCTTCTGCGCCGTTCATGGATAGATTTTTAAATTTTTCCAGCAACGAGAGCTGACAGTGTCGTCACAAGATCTTAAGATGTAGGGAGCTAAAATACTTCGGACTCTCAACGGTTAGCTAGCTAGCGGCTGGTGGAATCAACCGACTCACTCGTTCTTTGGTTACCTAGCAACTCACTCACTCTTTGGTTACCTAGCAACAACCTGCTGAGTAACTGGCCCAGCAGCAGTTTAAGGTTGCGCCTCATAGCTGCCTAAAAAAAAAAAAGCAACAATGACAGAAAATTATGAATAAAACAGGAAAGTTCAAATAATTAAAACAAAAAAACTAATCAATAATTATCAATATCGATTGTTATGAAAAGTTTATATCGTTGTATGTTTTTCAGCCCAAAGTACTGACTGCAATTTCTATAGATGAGTCAGTTTGGATGTGTAGTCAGAACCAGGACTTCTTTCATAATCCCATAACTATTATTTTTTATTATTTTTTCTCACTACTATTATTTTCAGCCACTATTTAAGTATGGATTAACCACAGTTGGATAAAAATGCGACATGACAATCAAACATGTATCTGATTTAGTATCGCGTACAAAGGTGGAGCAGAGCTGATTTGTTTTTGGAGGTGAACAGATCAGAATTGGGTTGTTCAGACTGAAAAAGTTGCATTTGAGCCAAAAAATTAAAAAAAACAGATTTGTATTACATTTTCCTGCTGTGTCAATGAATTCTTAGATTTTTGTCACTTTTGACATCCCGTTCTTAGAGCTGTCATGCTGGATACTTCACTTTACTACCCATTAAAAACAAATTTAATGTGTAGTAAGTTCCCTTACATTAGCTGGTTTATTATAATCTGCTGGTTTATTGTTTATGCAGAAAGTTGAAGAAGTCAACTAAAAACTTTGGTTTGACTTTGTGAACCATTTTACTCACAATTTCATTCATTTATACAATAATTTTCAAACTTTGATTTCTCTCACTGGTTTCTGTTACACGTAACATAAACACAGCTCATAATTACTCTGTCTAACTCAGGTTATTGTAGGATAAAAATATTATTTTCTCACAGTAAAGCCTTTTTCTCCCTGCAGCTCCGCCCTCATGCCTTGTGACTCCTCCCATCTGGCTAAAGATCTCGCCATCCCACTCGTCAACCAGTGGTCCACCATCACAAACAACCAAGGTGATGTCAAGCTGTTCCGCAGGTACAACCTCTTTGCACTGTACAGTACGGTTTCTGGATGAATTCATTCAAATTATTTATAACTTCACAGCAAAAACACAAACTCTTTAGTCTAGTTTCAAGTAAAATATCTTAGTGCACTTGAAATAAGACCAAATTAGCTCATAAGTAACTTTTCAGCAAGATATAGGAGCTTGTTTCAACAATTTTCTAAGAATTTATTGACTCAAAAAAAACTACATCTTGCTGAAAAGTTACTTGTGAGTTAGTTTTGTCTTATTTCAAATGCACTAAGATATTTTACTAGAAACTATACTAAAGTACTTGGTAAGAGTTTGTGTTTTTGCAGCGTTATTATAGCTTATTTTTTTGTGTTTTTTGTCAAGGAGGAGTTTCCATAGCCTGGAGCAACTTTCTCCTCAGGTCAGTCTGAACTCCGACTCCCAGAAAACGGATGGGAGGCAGAACGGAGATGCTGACTGGACCTCAGCAGGTAAAGCTGCTGATGCTGAGCATTTACAACACATTATGTTTTACAGTCAGTGGTGCAGTGCTCAAACTCAAGACACAGCAGCTTGTTTTAAGTCAATAATTCCTTAATATTGATTAAGGACTGGTACGTTATTTCACTTACAGCTTGACTTTTTTACCCTTGTTAGCAGTGTAAAAATCTGACCGTCAAACCAAAACTTTTTCATCAATATTAAGGAATTATTCACCTAAAACAAATACTGTATTATTTCTAGCTGAAAAGTTACTTGTAAGTTAGTTTTGTCTTATTTCAAGTGTACTAGACCAAAGGTCCTTAGTAATTTTGTGTTTTTGTTGTGTAAACCAAAACATAGGACAGTAATAAAAATCGTGATGAACTAACTTCTTGATGATACAAATGAATTGAAAGAATAAATAAACCAATTTGGACAAACTCCACATGTGTAATAGGGCTGTATAATAATATCGATATTGCAATATATATCCATATTTTATTTCCTAGAAAAAAAAAATCGATATTCATCTGCAAGTATCGTAACATCCAACTGTCACCTTGTTCACTCACTGCTTGCTTCACCAGGTCATCAGGCTTAGAGTGATTCCTTCAGATGTTCAGGTTAAAAAGGTATCAAACTATTCAGAGCAGGAACTTGGTTCACTTTATTTACTTTACTAATGCATGCCAGCTACAGTTTGGACTGTTTCAACTAAAAGAAACATGTTTTCTCTCCACTTCTTTGATTGATTTTGTCCAGCTGTCCACTTTAAGTCTGTGTCCAACCAGAGCCAGTATTGTGTAGTTGGTGCTTTTAATCAGTTTTCAGTTAAATTAATTCAATCCAACTTTATAACAGTCACAAAATGTCACCAAAATCACTCTGTCCCTCTAAAATCTTTCAGAAAAATCGCAAAAGTGTATCGAATTGTATTGTTTGCTGAATATTGCGATATATATCGTATCGTGGGCAGAATATCGTGTATCATGTTGTGAGTTATTCTGTCACTACAGCCCTAATGTGTACCAATGTTAAAATAAACCCCTGCTGCCTTTGCACGCCACGGATCGCTGTATAAAAGCCTCATAGTCGCAGCCACCCATGCTTATATCTGCACAAAGGCCGGCTTCATCCCACTGTACGCTGGTTTGCGTCGGCAGCATAAACTATTCACAAACTTGGTATTTTCTGGTGTTTTCTTCAGGAAAAGACAACACTCCCTCCATGCTGGGGCTGTGCGGCTCGCTGGCCTCCTTGCCGAGCTCCAAGTCCCTGGCGAGCCTGAAGTCCAGCGAGTGTTTGGTGAACATCAGCACCGAGCCCAGCCCTGCGCTCTCTCCCAGCTAGGAGCCTCCAACTTATCCGCTCCCTACCCGATGCTGCGTCGACCAAAACCTGCCACATTCCCACGCTGACGAAACTGAAATGGGAGCGTCAAGGCTTCACATCTGGATTTTTACGCTGCAGGAAGCTGTTTTTTTTTCACGTATATTTTGTTATTTTAGATCAATCCACGCATCCAAAAACCATGCAAAACATCTGTTTACCTCTTTTCTTTTTTTTTTTTTTAAATATCAGTATTATTGCCATGGCTTTGTCTGTCTTTGCCTGTTTTGTTGAATTATCATGTGAAAAGTGTAACCAAAACAGCACAAGAAGGTGATTTTAAGGGTCACTTTAAGACATGTGGATGTCAGAACACACTCAGCAGTATTTTCTAAATAGCATGACTGAATGAAACAAGCTGAAAATCCGCTGACGGTGCATTATATGCTGGTTTTAATTCTTTAACACCACAAATCTCTCCAGTATTCATCGGTTTTATACAGATATAAGCTGCTGCATAAGTTTCGTTACGATTTTGACCATTTAGTTCTTGGTACAGCAGTATTTTCTTCCCACTTGTTTACAGTTTGAATGTTTCTGTTGCAATAAACTGCCTTTTTCCATTATTTGTGTCTGAGCAAAAACGTCTGCTGAACATTATTCTGGTTCCATCTAGTGGTAGACTTGCACGTTGTTTGAAACCATTTCACACGTTTGAAACCATTTCGATCACATTGCAAAAACACAAAATCTCACTAAATTTGTTCAGTTTCTAGTCCCAATATCTTTGTACACATGAATAGCTGACAAGTGATTTTTCAGCAAGATATAGAAACTTGTTTTAGGTAAATAATTGCTTATTATTGGTTTTAAAAAGTGTTTCTTCCACTGGGAGATTATTACACTTGTAACAAGACATTTTTTCCAATTTTATGAGTGAAATAATCAATATAAAATGTTTTCACCTCAAAAGCCCTTTGGCTTAATTAAATTATATGCATGACTACATGAAAAGGTAAGATAAATACACTTAAATTATTTGATTAAAGTCGACATTGTGATTCAATACAAACCCAAATATTCAATGGACTTGAGTTTAATTAAATATTAGCCAAACCTTTACAAAAATCAAATTATATTCATTAATTATTTTCCCCCAATTAAACACTAGTTACACTTTACATTGTGTGTTATATTTTCACTATTTTGACTCTTGTGGACTGTATTGTTTTACATTGTACCTAATGGACCTTACCAAGCTCCGCCCAGAAACCCCCTTGAAAGTCCCACTGACTACATGTCTCACATTAATGGCTTAGCTCCTATGTCTAAACATGGCATTTTTTGTTTGACTGACTCTGCAGAGTATTTCTGAGTCGATCAGTTTAGCATTTCTGACGGATTTTCACAAAATATCAGCCACAACAATGGACAGGGGAACCAGCAAGTTCATGTCATCTTTTTTGGACGACATCAAGGTGTTTGAGCCACAAAATGCCTCCAACATTGTGGAGTCACAGCGAAAAGCTACTGGTCGATGAGAAAAACAGCAGATCTTCACACCCTCAGCATAAATATATACAAGATCACTGACGCCTATTGTTCTTGCAAGGCTGGGTAAGTTGGACATTAATGGTTTTGAGGGTGATTTCTGTTGGCAAATGTTTGAATGTGCCTAGACCTGATACACGGTACTCGGTGCTAGCATGGCTAACACGATTAGCGTGGCTAACACGATTAGCGTGGCTAACATTAGTGCTAATGTTACAGTTTAGTAAAAAGCCTTTTCAGGTGAAATAAAATCTTTAATGTATGTCAGATACGGTACACATGGGATATTGATCTGTTCAGCTAACGTAAGGCTGTAACAGACAGGCTTCAAGGTGTAGAAGTTGTATCGATGCTGCCATTATGCTGTACTTGGCTAAAAGGTTTTCATAATGGATGTGTTTATTATTGCCTTTTTTTCATTTACTAAACACAAAGAAAGCAAAACAATAATATTTACGCCAGCATCGATCCTACGACAGTTGAGCTGCAAACGCGGTCGTGAAAAAGTTTAATCCAAGCAAGGCTTTCCGTTTCAGATTTTGGAAATCTGTGAATTTTAGTTCCACAAACATGATCAGAATACCTGACATCACCTGTACAGATTCCCCACTGACAGAGAATCATTGTTTTTAGAGTCCTGACGCAAAAACTTTCTGTCGGTCTGCTAGTCCACAATGTACATTAGCTTGAGTTTGTGAGACGGTAACCCACGTGATAGCTATGCTGTGATGTAACATTGGCATTAGCCAATGAAAAGTGGCCGCTGTGGTAAGGTCCATAGTTAATGTTAGTTTGTGACGTGTGTAATGCGCCATTTCAACGATATGAAGCTTAGTGGAAGCAGCATGTAACTAACCATCCTTCATTGCAAAGAGAGAAGTACGATGCCGAACACCATGGCTGTTGATGCTAATTAAATGTTTGGAAGCGCTAAGAAGGACTGAAAGGCTTCGTCTACGTGACACGTTAATTACGATTCGAAAACAGCGCAGGAATTTGACGTAATCGTTCACAATTTACACATCTGTTCGCTGACTGGCTGAGTGGAAATTCTACTAAGTCCTCCACCGGCAGTCATGGGTTCGAGTCCCGGCCCGATTACCCTTCAGACCTTTCTTCCCCCTTTCTCACAGCCCACTTTCTGGTATGGTAACTGCTAAATAACTACAAGTAGAGCTGGTAAAACCTTAAAAAAGAAAAAGAACTTTTACCGTAGGGAATCAAAGTAAATGGTAGAAAGTCCAGACTGTCTGCTAGAAGTTATGTACGTATAAATGTGCAATAACTCAAGGTGTTTTTTTAGGTTAAAAGTATTACGGTATGTAGAATATAAGTAAGGACAATGTGAGGCCACTGTGAACGCCTGTAAGGTCTGGGTTTAAATGGAGGAGGGGATGGATGGACCCCATGCCCTGCAAGGCAGGACAGAAATCTTAACAAAGTGGGTGGGATTTTCTTTTTCTTTTTGGAGGTGATGGGGGGTGGAGGAGTTTTGCTCTCCTTCAAGAAGACAGATGGATGTGACGCCCAATAGGCGTTCAGAAATATTCTGCAGCGACCAACCAGATCCGCTTGAATTAGAAATAAAACGCCACACGACTTAGCCGCGCAGGTTGTCACTCCGCAGAGAGGGGAACCACGAAATGTGAGGCGATCGCATCACCTATGAGATAATTCACACGGGATTAGACTGCGGATTTCACTCGGATTATATTTCTGTTTAAAGTACAACAGCAGAAACTCCTGCAGCTTGTGGCGTCCGGCGACTCCGGGTGGGGAAAACGGAGCTACGACGGGAACTGTGAAGTCGGTAAAAAAAAGTGTGTGTGTGTTTTCATAGGTGCGGGGCGGGTGGAGGGCCGGGTGGGCATGTCGGGTCGGGGTGGAGGAGCGACCCGGGGATGCAGCCACCCCAGCCTGCAGCCCGTCCGGGCCACCGTCCCGTTCCAGCACCGGGGAGGCTCCGCTCCGGGGGGCCGGGAGCCCAAAGCGGGTGAATGCGCGCAGCAGGGGGGTGGGGTGGGGGGGTGGGGGGGGGGGGGGGGGGGTGTCACCTCCACGCACCGCAGAGACACTGCAGACACTTTTCAGTGGCTTTAGAAATGTGACATTTTGCAAAACGGAGCCTTCATATTTTTTTTTTTGCGTGGTTAGGAAATATGTTTACTTTTCATGTAACTAAAGCAATAAATGACAACAAGTAGCGTTGAGTTAGTAGTTAGACGAAAAGCAAGAATCGATGGAGTCGAAGAAACACCGATCATTGGTGACGTCATCAAGCGCTTGCGCATAGATCGAAGATATCTTAAATAAATAATGACTTACGAACATTAAAGCAATTAGGAAAGGTGACCCTGATATGTTCTATATGAGACAAATGGGGCTGAGCCGATTAATTGATTATTATTGAAATAATTAATTAATAATAACTTAGTAAAGACGGCGAAATTAAAATGAAAACTTCCCGTCACACACACAGGTATATATGTGCTGAATTATTATATTTTTTTAACAAGAAGAAAATGCATATTAGAGTAAACTAAATTTCCCACATCAAAATAGGTTTGATGTATATCAGTGTTGACAAATTAGTTAGTTTTTTTGCTTTAAATCCAAATGATTAATTAATCATCAGCGTAAACAATCATATAATCAATCACTGAAATAATTGTTATTTGCAAACTTTATCTACACTGTAAAAACACAAAATCTTACCAAGAAATTTTGGTTTAGTTTAGTACAAATGTCTTAGTGCACTTGAAATAAGACAATGAGTAACTTTACAGGAAGATATCGCAGCTTGTTTTAAGTAAATAATATCTGATGAAAAAGTTCCAGCTCCATTGGCGAATTAAGACGTTTTTTAATCAATACTAACAAATTATTGACTCAAACCTATATTTTGCTGAAGAGTTTCTGATAAGTTAGTTTCATCTTTAAATATTTACATTAAAACATGGACTTGGTAACAGTTGGTATTTTTGCAGTGCTTGATTGACTGAAAGGGAAAATTGTCCCATTCTTGTCATAATCCTAACAGGAGGAGCTTCAGTTTCACTTGGCTTGTTGGCTTAAAATTAGATTTTCAACACTCTCTGAGAAAGCTATGTCAACAAAAAGAGGTTACTAACCCTGAAACATAACTTTCCTCTCATGACGTTATTTGGCCCCTTTGCACTGTGACCTGCTGGAGTTTTCAGCGCTAACACAGCAGCAGCAGCAGCAGCAGCTCTTTTAAAGGCCTCTTTGTTTCCCTCAGAGTGCCTGTTACTTTAACTAGGTCCATGAAACTCACATCTGCATGTTATTTATACTTTCTGTCCCCCCAGTAAAAGACAACATAATGTGGATTTGCTTACAGGTTGGTGGGAAATAACTTCTCAGCTTGTAGCGAGAGTCTTAAAATACCAGAATAAAGTGGTAGTAAACACGTCAGTATCAGATTATTAACAGTAGCAGGAGTGTTACTGATAATAATCTGATACTAATACTAGCAGATTAAGTGTTTCCTTTTTTGTAAAACTGACACCAAAGTGCGTATAACTTCATAAAAAGCTCAACGTTCCTCGGTTTATGGCCGCTGTAAAACTGCTTTTTCATATCGGATTTCTCTTCGTATCACGACTTTATTCCCTCACTACTACAACCTTAACCTTGCAATGTTATAGTTTTATTCTTGTAGTTTTATTAGTTTATTCTCGTAATATTATCACTTAAAAAAGCCGTCACACATTTCCCACACAAAGAACCGTTTCATGTTTACAGTTTTATGTTTTCATGCTTGATTTTCATTTATTTTGTGATAATCATCTGAACACAGTAGTGGTAAATTCAGTCTAATTTAATTTGGTGTGGGTCGCCTTTTTTTTCATCGAACAGAATTCTGCAGCACATCTACATGTTAAGATTGTCAAAGTCAAGCTAGCATAACTGACCTACTTCTCTCTCCCTCACAATTTTTAAAAAAATCAAAACCTTTTCTTGACCTTGTTATCTAGTTGTTGCAGAGTTGATAATTAGTAGCAAATCACTCCCTCCCTTTTTCTTTTATGTATCACTCATGCATTTAAGATTCAGCGTGTTATGTTGACAGTTTGACAGTAAAACCAGTGGTGCAACTTTTTGTTTTTTTGGGGATCTTTTTTTTACCGCTGTATGTGCTGCACAATGGCTGCTGGAAAAAAACAACTATTTTGTTGTTGACTTTCACCCAGAAACCATTTGCTATGTTCTTTTTGGTTGCGCAGGAGGCACCACTTTTGCTTTTCAAAGATGCATGGTTGTATAATTGCGTTCCTGTTTGCAGTCATTTTCATGTGTGAATGTAAATATTGAGTTTGGGGGCGTGGCCAGCGGCAGATAATTTAGATCTAAAGTGACCAGATGCCCTAAAACAGCTAACCGAACAAACTAAAATCTCGTTATTTAAGAATGATTTACAAAATAATTTAATGGAGGTTTTGCATAGGTCAAAAACTTATCCTAACATGTTAAAAGAAGCCTTTAAAAGAAAATTACACATGGACGCTTCTAACAAATAACAATAACGAGTATTTTTCTTTTTTTCCATCAAAGTCAAACAGACTGAATACACAGTCATGCACCACTTTGCGTCCATCCGTCACCAAATTAAACTTCATCACTCATTTATTGTTTATGTTTTTTTCTGTTTCCAAAGTTGATAAAGCCGCCGCTCGCCCGCCGAGGCCCACAATCCGCCGAACTCTTTCCCTGGATACGATCATCGGGCCGTATCTGCAGGGCCAGTGGCCCAGAGAGGCAGAGGCGGCCGCCTGCGCCAACGACAAGGCCACTCAGGTAAACGCCATTTTACCCTGAAACCCTCCGATTAGCAACCAGGTTTCAGCACAAGCGCTGAGGGATTAGGGCAAATTGAAGCTTGGGGTATTTTAAGATTTAATCTGTGGAAAAGCTGGATTTTTCTCACTTATGTTCTTTTGGGTTTCAATAGTTCAGAGTGTTGGCGGCCATCTTGTTTTACAGTTTCTGTTTATTTGGGCTTCAGGTCAAATCCTTAATGCAATATTAGGACCAAGCTGTGATTTAAAAAAATAAATCTCAAGATTAAAGTAATAATATTGAAGGAATAAATTTGTAATATTACCAGAATAAAGTGGTAAGTTTATGAGAACTTCTTGTGACAAATTAGTGTCAAATGATCAGAGGCTGGATTTTAATCTGTTATGAAGAAAGAATCACATGAACTGATCTTAATAACTCCAAAAGCTTTTTTCTCATTAAGTCAAGTGTTTTTCTCTGAATTTAAATACTTTTTTGGTAAAATATTTCTGTTAATATTATGAATGTATTATCGTAATTAAACAATGTTTCTCATAGACTAAAACATTGTAGTCAGACTTACAGAAAGGATGATTGCAATGAAAGCCACTTTTTGAACATATTTTCTGTCATTTATTTTTTAGAAAAGAAAGACAGTATTAGGATTAAACTAAGAAAAAATAATACATTTAAAAAATAAAATAATGAGAGTAAAGTCATAAAACTACAAGAATAATGTAATAAATATCACTATTATAAAGTCGTCAGTAATATTATGAGAATAAAGTCAAAAAATTACTAAAATAAAGTAAAAAATATTACTAGAATAAATTCATAATGTTACTAGAATAGAGTCAGTAATACAGCAAGAATAAAGTCTCAACATTCTGTTTTCTCATAACATTCTGACTTTATTCCCATAATTTTATTTTCTAATTTCTCATTGTGGCCCTAATTATCTGTCGTAGATGAGAAATCAACCAAAAACAAAGTAAATAGGTAAATTAAAATCTGATCTGTGATGAAAAACATAATTTTTTGTCCATCTTGCTGGTTTCCTGCCCAGAGCTGAACGTGTCTGATCAGATGAAGCCTGTTGCAGGCAGGTTCGGCCCAGAACGGCTCGGCTCCAGGCCGTGCTGGTGAAACCCAGAGATCTGCAGGTGTCTGGGCTCCAGGCAGGTTCGGCCCAGAACGGCTCGGCTCCAGGCCGTGCTGGTGAAACCCAGAGATCTGCAGGTGTCTGGGCTCCAGGCAGGTTCGGCCCAGAACGGCTCGGCTCCAGGCCGTGCTGGTGAAACCCAGAGATCTGCAGGTGTCTGGGCTCCAGGCAGGTTCGGCCCAGAACGGCTCGGCTCCAGGCCGTGCTGGTGAAACCCAGAGATCTGCAGGTGTCTGGGCTCCAGGCAGGTTCGGCCCAGAACGGCTCGGCTCCAGGCCGTGCTGGTGAAACCCAGAGATCTGCAGGTGTCTGGGCTCCAGGCAGGTTCGGCCCAGAACGGCTCGGCTCCAGGCCGTGCTGGTGAAACCCAGAGATCTGCAGGTGTCTGGGCTCCAGGCAGGTTCGGCCCAGAACGGCTCGGCTCCAGGCCGTGCTGGTGAAACCCAGAGATCTGCAGGTGTCTGGGCTCCAGGCAGGTTCGGCCCAGAACGGCTCGGCTCCAGGCCGTGCTGGTGAAACCCAGAGATCTGCAGGTGTCTGGGCTCCAGGCAGGTTCGGCCCAGAACGGCTCGGCTCCAGGCCGTGCTGGTGAAACCCAGAGATCTGCAGGTGTCTGGGCTCCAGGCAGGTTCGGCCCAGAACGGCTCGGCTCCAGGCCGTGCTGGTGAAACCCAGAGATCTGCAGGTGTCTGGGCTCCAGGCAGGTTCGGCCCCGAACGGCTCGGCTCCAGGCCGTGCTGGTGAAACCCAGAGATCTGCAGGTGTCTGGGCTCCAGGCAGGTTCGGCCCAGAACGGCTCGGCTCCAGGCCGTGCTGGTGAAACCCAGAGATCTGCAGGTGTCTGGGCTCCAGGCAGGTTCGGCCCAGAACGGCTCGGCTCCAGGCCGTGCTGGTGAAACCCAGAGATCTGCAGGTGTCTGGGCTCCAGTTCGATGCAGCGGCTGGAACGCAGCCAGCTGGAAATAGTCGTTTTTGTTCTTCCTCTAACTGCTGCTTCCCCTCCGCCGCCCCTCCACTGTATCTGGTGCACAAAGACGTAGCATCATCTTGGCCCCGGCTGCTGACACGGTTTAAGGCCCGCATGAACCCGCTTCGCCTGCATTGTGAGGGAACGACCCCTCCTGACCTCGCCCCATCCCCCCCTGCTCGCCACCAGCCCTCTGCTTTACGTCTGACGGCTTTACAGCCCTGGGATTACACTGAACTAACCAGAAATATCACTAACATGCACCGATACGTGTTGAAACACTAGAAAAGAGTCAGAACTTCTCAATATTTCTGCAAATATTTGGCTAATTATTAGCTACATCTTTGTAAAAGTGCAAAATAAACCAATTTTTTTTTACCTATTTAGAGACACTTTATTTATGAATGATGAAAGCCCAGCAGTCTATTTAGGTCATTGTAACCTTAGACAATGCAAAACTCTTTACATGTGTTTCCCATTCGTTCATTCACACACACACACACACACCCACACACCACACACACACACACACACACACACACACGCTGAAGGCAGTGAAGACGAGTTCAGATTTCCACATGTGGAGGGAGTTTCAACTGAAACGTTTGTCATCAAAGCTATAATGTTAGCTAATTATTGCTTTTTGCTGGTTTGATTTTATAATAAAAGTCAGTTTCACCCATTTGCTATTGCAAATATCAAATCTTTTTAAAATCTGATTTAATTTAATTCTAATTGTGTAAATATCTTAGTAGACTTGAAATAAGACAAAACTAACTTAGAACTAATTTTTCAGCAAGAAGTAGAGCCCTGTTTTAAGGAAATAATTCCTTAGTATTGATCAAAATATTCTGGTTTCATAGGCAAATTATTTCACTTATATTATGGGAAAAATAATTGTTATAAGTTAAAAAATCTTCAAGTGGAACATTTACTTTTTCATAAAGATTACGGATATATTGACTTGAAACAAGCTCATATATCTTGCTGAAAAGTTACTTATATATTAGTTTTGTTTTATTTCAAGTGTAATAAGATGTTTGAATGAGAAAAAAAAAGAATACTTGGCAAGATTTTGTATTTTTGCAACTCGCATTGTTTCACTGCAAAAACATGAAAAAGTTTTTTGGTCTAATTTAGTTCAAATATCTGATTAAACTTGAAAAAAGACAAAACTAACTTTCCTGTAACTCTCGAGCCAGAAATAGGAGCTTGTTTTAAGCCAACACTTTCTTAATGTTGATGTAAAAGTCCAGGAGTTTTTCATTAAATTGACCCACAACACTGTAAAAACACAAAATCTTACTAAGTATTTTTGGTTTAGCTTCTAGCACAAATATTTTAGTTTGAAAATAAGACAAAACTAACTTAATAATGTTTTAGGAAGCTGTAGAGGCTTGTTGAAAGTAAGCAATTCTTTACTATTGCTGAAAATGTAAAGATTATTCATAGAGATGCACCGATTGCAGTTTTCTGGCTGATCGCCGATTACCGATATTTTAAAAAGCTTAAGCTGCCGATTACGATTTTGGCCGATACCATTTTTTTTTGTCTGAAATATAGCAAGAAAGTTGTGGAGTTGGCAACAGTGGGGTAAATGTGCAGATATGACTTGATGTCTGTCAGTCAAACGTTTCTCACCGCAGAGTAAAATAGGACACATTACACATTTGCCCAGCTAGATAAGATCGGTGGAGAAGATCGGAACCGATAAATTGGTGCACCCCTAATTATTTACCTTATAACGATACATTTTTTCATGTTATAAGTGAAATAATCTGACAGTAGAACTAGAATTATTGACCTAAACAAGCTCTGATATTTTCAAAGTTTAAGTTTTAAAAGTTACTCATAAATTAGTTTTGTCTTTTTTCAGGTGTACTAATATATTTGCCCTAAATTAGACTTGGTAACATTTAGGTTTTTTTTGCAGTGCTCTATCAAACCTGAAGTTGGAAGCTGTTTATTTGTTGCCTATTTTAAGGCCTTGTAGTCATAAACTCCTCTTCATTTAGATCGAAATCATTTGAGAACCTAATAAAATCATTTTGATCACAGCGCTACAGATGTAAGTCGCTGCTCTGCTCCGTTCAGATGAAACATTAGCCATGCTGGCCGCATTCTCGTCTGCGTTTTCCGTCTTTTTATAGGTTGGTGTCCCATGATGCCCTGCTCATGTTATGGGAAGGGTGGGATGCTGGATCTGGACGATTACATGGAGGACTGGGGGGCGGTTTGGAGGCTGTAACTTTATTCCAGTGTCACTGAATGACTCACCCCTGCTGTATTCTGACCTATTTAGCCTGCTGGACATGATATGGTGGAAACTTTTCTGTAGCGTTTTGAAGCTGATACTTTCAGATGAGGTTGTGTTTCTGAGGGAAAGGAAGTTAGCTGATGAGTATAATGGAGCCCACAGAGTGGGGCGGGTTGTTTGGGAAGCGGATCGATGAGAAACCAAAGCTTTAGCGTAGCCGGTCCAACCCAGAACCCGGTCGGGATGGACGTCCAGAACCAGCAGCTCAGAGGGATCGACCAGGCTGCAGCTGGCAGACGATCAAAAGTGAATGTGAAGAAATCGGTATGGAGGGTGACTGAAAAAAAGAAGTGAAACTTTAATGTTTGCTTGTTTTTGAGGAAAATAAGGTTAGCATGTGAGTTTAAGTGCAACGAGGCGACGAGTTTGTGTTTGATTGTGAGGTTTGGAGTTTCTCATCTGGTCTAATTTAGTTAAAATATCTGATTAAACTTGAAAAAAGACAGAACTAATTTACCTGTAACTCTCCAGCCAGAAATAGGAGCTTGTTTTAAGCCAACACTTTCTTAATGTTGATGTAAAAGTCCGGCAGTTTTTCATTAAATTGACCCACAACACTGTAAAAACACAAAATCTTACTAAGTATTTTTGGTTTAGCTTCTAGTACAAATATTTTAGTTTGAAAATGAAACAAAACTAACTTAATAATGTTTTAGGAAGCTATAGAGGCTTGTTGAAAGTAAGTAATTCCTTACTATTGCTGCAAATGTAAAGATTATTCATAGAGGTGCACCGATTGCAGTTTTCTGGCCGATCGCCGATTACCGATACCAAGTATCTTTGGTCTAGTTCCTACTCAAAATGTCTCAGTGCATTTGTCTTAAGTAAATAGTTATATGTATTATTGACTAAAAAATTACTAGTTCTAGCAGATTTTTCCCATATTAAAAGTGAAATAATCTGCCAGTGTAGAAAAATGTTTGTAGTAGAAACTAGACCAAAAATATTTGATAAAATTTTGTTTTTTTGCAGTGAAGGTGCAAAGACGCAAAATCTGACCAAGTATTTTTGGTCTAGTTTCTAGTGGAAATATATCGGACACTTAAACTAAATTATAAGTAACTTTTTAGCAAGATAAAGGATTTTCTTCCAAGTAAACAATTCTTTAATATTGGTTTTGAAAAGTTCTACTTTTACTTATAACAAATACATTTTCATGAGTGAAATAATCTTCCAATGGATGTAGCACTGTTTCATGGATATTAAGGAATTATTTGCTATCGAAAGTCTCCTTTATCTTGCTAAAAGTTACCTGTAAGTCTGTTTTGTTTAAATATTCTTTATATAAGATAATTACACTAGAAACTGGAAACAAATACTTGGTATGATTTTGTGGTTTTGCAGCTCACAATGGCTTTTTGTCAATTTCATTGCAAAAACACAAAATCTTACCAAGCATTTTTTTTTAGTTTCTAGTGCAAATATCTGTGTAAACTTTAATTAAGACAAAACAACTTTAAAGTAACTTTTCAAGAAGATTAAGATGTTTTAAGTCAGTAAGTCCTTCATATTGTTTTTAAAAAGCTGTAGTTGCATTGGTAGATTATTTAACTTATAACAGACATTTTCCCTTCATATAAGTGAATTAATCTGCCAGTGGAACTAGACCTGGGTTGCTAGGTAACGGCCTGTGCTTGGCTCTGGTTGCTAGGTAACGAGGTCAGCAAACTGTAATATTTTTCTTCAGTATTAAGGAATTGTTGACTTAAAACAAACTCCTGCAGCTTCCTGAAAAGCTACTTGTAAGTTGGTTTTGTCTCACCGACAACCAGTGTTGTATAAAGTACTGAAATCTCAGAGTCAGGTAAAAATATAGGTTCCTCTCCAAAATATGACTTTGGTAAAAGTCCAAGTCACTGACTGAAATGTTGCTTGAGTTAAAGTCTTAAAGTATCTGAATTTTCTTGTACTTAAGTATGGAAATTACTGTAAAAATGGATGTACTCAAGTAATGTAATGAAAAGAATAAAGAAAAAGTAAAACAAGGCAAATGCAGTTTGAATGACATTTTTTATATTTTGGTGAACTTGTCAAATACAGTTAAAGTAATAAACACAACCAAGTGCAGGCAAAATTAAACCTGCTAAGAGATAAACCTGCAGGAATCATTTAGTTAAGAAAATTATGTGCTTTACCTACAAGGTTAATAACTTTACCTGCTTTACAACTGAACCAGCTTCTTAGTTTCCCCTCCAGGACAGAAAATACTAAGTTTTTGTAAGCCTTAAGTTTTCCTTCAAGTAAGTTCAGAGCTGAAAATGAGAAAAATAAATAGTTAGTACAGAAAATATGACCAACATGAAGAAAAAAAGCCATTATGATGAATTTCTCTACTTCACAAACTATTGGTGTAACAACTGGTCATTATGTGGCATTAGGGACATGTGGCTGCTGCTCATCATGAGACTTTGTGTTTAATGGGAGAAGAGAAACAGGTGATTCCTATTGAGTGGAGATGAAACAAAACAGCGTGTTTCCTATTGGTGGAGATGAACAAACAGGTGTTTCCTATTGGTGGAGATGAACAAACAGGTGTTTCCTATTGGTGGAGATGAACAAACAGGTGTTTCCTATTGGTGGAGATGAACAAACAGGTGTTTCCTATTGGTGGAGATGAACAAACAGGTGTTTCCTATTGGTGGAGATGAACAAACAGGTGTTTCCTATTGGTGGAGATGAACAAACAGGTGTTTCCTATTGGTGGAGATGAACAAACAGGTGTTTCCTATTGGTGGAGATGAACAAACAGGTGTTTCCTATTGGTGGAGATGAACAAACAGGTGTTTCCTATTGGTGGAGATGAACAAACAGGTGTTTCCTATTGGTGGAGATGAACAAACAGGTGTTTCCTATTGGTGGAGATGAACAAACAGGTGTTTCCTATTGGTGGAGATGAACAAACAGGTGTTTCCTATTGGTGGAGATGAACAAACAGGTGTTTCCTATTGGTGGAGATGAACAAACAGGTGTTTCCTATTGGTGGAGATGAACAAACAGGTGTTTCCTATTGGTGGAGATGAACAAACAGGTGTTTCCTATTGGTGGAGATGAACAAACAGGTGTTTCCTATTGGTGGAGATGAACAAACAGGTGTTTCCTATTGGTGGAGATGAACAAACAGGTGTTTCCTATTGGTGGAGATGAACAAACAGGTGTTTCCTATTGGTGGAGATGAACAAACAGGTGTTTCCTATTGGTGGAGATGAACAAACAGGTGTTTCCTATTGGTGGAGATGAACAAACAGGTGTTTCCTATTGGTGGAGATGAACAAACAGGTGTTTCCTATTGGTGGAGATGAACAAACAGGTGTTTCCTATTGGTGGAGATGAACAAACAGGTGTTTCCTATTGGTGGAGATGAACAAACAGGTGTTTCCTATTGGTGGAGATGAACAAACAGGTGTTTCCTATTGGTGGAGATGAACAAACAGGTGTTTCCTATTGGTGGAGATGAACAAACAGGTGTTTCCTATTGGTGGAGATGAACAAACAGGTGTTTCCTATTGGTGGAGATGAACAAACAGGTGTTTCCTATTGGTGGAGATGAACAGCCCAGGTAAGTAGCTACTGACTGTAGCAGCCAATCAGTAGGTGGGTCAAAACACAGCGTTTCTCTTTTTCACTTTTTTGTAACGAGTAACTAAACCACACATTAAAAATGCATTGAAGTAAAAGTATGAAATTAAGTTAGGAAATATAGTGAAGTAAAAGTGAAAGTTATCAAAAAAGTCCTCCAAAACATACTTAAGTAAAGCAGTGAAGTCTTTTTACTTCGTTACTATACAACACTGCCGACAACCCTGGGTAAGGTTTTGTGTTTTTGCAGTGCGTGTTTGTGAAAGTGGGGCTGTTTTTGCAGCTCACAGTGGTTTCTTGTCACTTTCCTGTGTACAGCTGTTGTGTGACAGGTGTGTGAAGCAGCTGTGGGCCTCAGCGTCTCCCAAAGGCGTAGAGCTGGTGGCCGTTTGCTGCCTCAGCAGAAAACGTAGAGTTCCTCTCAGAGGTCAAACCTGCTGACCCCCGCCTTGATCCGCGTTACCCCCCCCCCCCCCAAACCCTCGAGAGTGTTAAGGGACGACACACTGGACTCCTTGTTCATCTGCCTGTGTGTGTTTTTTTAAAGACTCCGTGTTCCTGGACAGAGGAGACCCGGGGACGGAGGAGTGTGGGGGGGCACAAGCGCTCAGCGTCTTGGGGAAGTGCAGAGCACTTGAAGGAGGCAAGTACTTAACTAACAAAGTTTAAAGCAGAACCTTTTCCACACTTCTAACCCGAAATACTAACAGCACCCGAGGGGAAAGTCGTAACCTTTCAGAGTCGGTCAAACTGGATCCTAAATCAGTTTGACCTCCCTTCTGCCCTCAGGTGGCCAAACTGAGGCACCATCTGCAGTATTTTTATGCTGTACTTTTTACTTTTACTTGAGTAATTTTAAATGAAGTATTTCTACTCTTACTTAATTAAATTTTCTTGATTTTCTTTCCACTGAATGAAAAATAAACATGTTTTAACCAAAAAATTTACCTGCAGTTTTTGTTGAAAACAATTGACTTAAAAAGTTTTATTTTGACTGATTTTGTTTTTTTCAGTGTTGTATAAAGTACTGAAATCTCAGAGTCTAGTAAAAGTTTAGGTTCCTCTCCAAGATATGACTTTGGTAAAAGTCCAAGTCACTGACTGAAATGTTACTTGAGTTAAAGTCTTAAAGTATCTGAATTTTCTTGTACTTAAGTATGGAAATTACTGTAAAAATGGATGGACTCAAGTAATGTAATGAAAAGTATAAGTAAAAAGTAAAACAAGGCAAATGCAGTTTGAATGACATTTTTTATATTTTGGTAAACTTGTCAAATACAGTTAAAGTAATAAACACAACCAAGTGCAGGCAAAATTAAACCTGCTAATAGATAAACCTGCAGCATCATTTAGTTAAGAAAAATAGGTTCTTTACCTACAAGGTTAACTTAACCTGCTTAACCAGCTTCTTATTTTTCCCTCCAGGACAGAAAATATAAAGTTTTTGTAAGCCTCAAGTCAATCAGTAGGTGGGGTCAAAACTCCAGCGTTTCTCTTTCTCGCTTTTTTGTAAGGTGGCCAAACTGAGGCACCATCTGCAGAAACGCTCCAGGAACGTTCCTCCCCCTCTGCAGGACACGAGCTCCCCCACGGCGCGCTGCCAGCAGGACAGGCGGCAGGCGCCACTCAGGTGCGTTATTATTACGAAACCTATGCCAGTTTATGTCTAATTTATTCAGAATGCGCTGCTTCAGAATGCCCTGTCACTTTGAATCCAAGTAACCCGCAGCTGGCCACGCCCCCTACTCAACGTTTGTCATTTGCATGTGAAAATGACTACAAACAGATAGATGCCCATTTATGGAACAGTACATCTTTGAAAAGCAGAAGTGGAGCCTCCTGCACAAACCAGCGAGAATGCAGCGAGTGGTTTCTGGATGTTAAGTCGGCAATAAACAAATTACAGCGGTAAAACCAGCTGACCAAATGTGCTGGAGCTCCACTTGGGTTGCTAGGTAACCGGCTGGGCTTCAGAAGCTTTTCAAACTGGCAATTTTTCCACACACAAAAAACATGAAGTTATTGCCAAAAAACATTGACTTTACCCGAAATTTGATTTAAAAAAAAAATAACTTGGCAATGTTTTATTATATTGTTAGAGTGTCATTATCTCTCAGAAACAAATTTCTTGGCTGAATGAAAATGATCTTAGATATTTAAGGGCTTAACTGTAAATAATTAAGGGCTTAGCTGTAGATAAATATAGTTCTCGTTAGAAGCTTACAGTCAGTTAGCATTGGCATGAACGCCATCTATATTACTTGTGGAATTTATTTGCTGCAATGCTTTATGCAAAATTCACATTTTTCCTGTTTTCGTACTTCTATTTGGATCTCAGCTGCTTCTAAAAACAATCCAAACGCTTAAAATAAAAACCCAGCTGTTTTGCGTTTTAATGTTATTTTGGTGTCTGGAAATGAACCATTTCAAAAACCTTCTGATTGTTAAGTCACATTCTGTGGGCACTGCGCTGTAACCTAGCAACCCCAGCGGAGTTCCACATGTTACCTAGCAACACAGACGGAACTCCAGCATGTTTGGTGAGCTAGTTTTACCACTGTGTGCGTTGTGCAATGGCCGCTGGAAAAGACGAGTGTTTGCAGCCATTTTCACTGTGAGTGTAAACGTTGCGTTGGGGTCAGCGTGGTCAGCAGCCGTTTATTTAGCCTTAAAGTAAGACGACGCCCTAAAACTGGCCCAAAAATATGACATAACGGGTCACATTTAACCGTTTTTCTGCAGACAGTTCCCATGATGCCTCTGAACAGGCTGGCGCCGCGGCTGAGGCGGAGCGTCGAGGGTCTCAGCTTGGAGCTGGAGGAAGTGTTTGTGTCTGAGGAGCCGGACGATGAGCTCGAGGTCGAAGCACCGAGTTCTGCTCTGACTTTCAATGTGCTGCCAGACTGGTGTTGTTTTACATTAACGCATTAAAGCAAAGAGACATCAGAATCTGCTGCTGGGCAACAGGTCGTTGCTAGGTAACCAAAGGGCGAGTGAGTGAGTGAGTTGCTAGGTAACCAAAGGGCGAGTGAGTGAGTGAGTTGCTAGGTAACCAAAGGGGAGTGAGTGAGTGAGATGAGTTGCTAGGTAACCAAAGGGCGAGTAAATGAGTGAGTGAGTAAGTGAGTGAGTGAGTGAGTGAGTGAGTGAGTTGCTAGGTAACCAAAGGGCGAGTGAGTGA